>ML803482.1:156027-182615 GCA_009831015.1 Picea engelmannii | reverse complement strand
GTACTATCCATATAGAATAGTATTATCTGAAAATATATCATAACTCATACCATTATCCATCAAACAAATTTGGGTCCATTACCCAAACCTGGGGTCTCCAACTTCTCATGGCCATAACTCTCTAACCGTGAGGAGTTATGTGATGTTCCACATACCACCAGAAATGGAATGACAAGAAATATCCATCTAGGATAGTTTACCTAACAAATTCATTGTCCTTCATTTCATTATTCCACAATTAAGCATGGGTTCTCTTACTCCGCAAAGTGTCTTCCCGTGAGGGCTTTCACCATAAGGGGACCACTTTGGAGTTCATCCATATTTACTTCTTATCAACCATGACAAGACAATAATGAGTCATCTTTACATAAAACAATATTGGGTCCATTACCGAAACCTTTGTGCTGCGGGGATTTCTTCAAGGGTTGACATCAATGACAACCAACCTTAATCAACACTTTTTTATGGTACAAGTTGATTACAGGTTGAGGTACAAGTTGATGCAGGGTTTAGGTTTATTGGTACAGGTTTACATCGGTATATCTCATAGTGATAGTGTGACGTTGGTTCCATCATTCTACTTCTACTTCTGGGTGGTTGGATGGGGAAAGGACAGGTGGTTGTAGTCACTTTTCGGTTGTAGCTGGAGGACATAGGGGGTTGTAGCCTCCTTCTAGTTGTATCGAGAGAATAGGGGAGTTGGATCTTCCCTCAGGTTGTAGCCTGAGAAAAAAGGGGGTTGGAGCCTCCTTCCAATTGCAACTGGAAAACAAAGGAAGTCAGTGCTTCCGATGAATGTAATTCTTCAAGACATATAAGAAAAAGAATTCTGTGGTTTTCTCCCGCTTTGGGTTTCCATGTAAAACATTGGTGTACTGTGTATGTGTATGATTGTTCATTTGTTCATTGATTATTTACTCTACAGTTATTGGATGATAATGCTACATTGATATAACACTTGGATTATATTGATAAAAAGGATTAAATTTCTCTATTACTAATTCACCCCCCCTCTCAGTAATCCAATAGATTATACCTAGAGTCTCGATCATAGTTTTTCTTTTCTGTGGCAGGCTCATTAAAAAATGAAATAGATTTTTTCTCCCTCTCTATTTGAGTCAATTCCTTCGTCTAGTATTTGAAGCTTCATTTCATCTTCCTTTGCATTTGAATGAAATGAAGCTTGGGGGGCAATGCTTCCAACCTTTGGACTTCATGTTGAAGTTGAGCCACTAGTTTCTTAAGCTGGGGGCTAAGTACCAACCATGCATTGGGAAGTTGCAAGCATAGTTTTCACTTTGGTTCAAGCTTGTGTATAAATGAAACCAGGTCCAAGCATAGTTTTGTTTAGTTTTAAGCTTGTGAAAAAAAATAAAATCTATCCCAAGCATAGTTTTGTTTTGGTTTTAAGCTTGCGTAAACTTGAAAACAATCTCGAGCTTAGTATTTGTTATTTCTCGTGCTCGTAAATCTATGAGAATGTAACCAAGTATATTTTTATCACTTTTTTCGGACTCATAAAGGTCATACGAAAAAGGAACCCCCTGGAGTTCCCTTTAATCTCTTTTTATACTCTCTAAACATGAAACGATTGACGAGCGACCTTGTTATTTTCACGCTCATTAAAGTATTTGAAAAAAACATCTGTTGAGCGATAGTTTATCTCTTTTTCGGTCTCATCGGACTAATTTACGAAAAAGGAACTGAGAGAGTTCTCTTTAAGTGTTTTTCAGACTCTCTAAATATGAAAAACCCCCGAGTTTTTCTTTCTTTGGACTCATTAAACAGACATTCAAAGGCCCATATGGGACCGAACCACTCCTTCCTAGGGTTCGTTAAACATACTCTGAAGGACTCATCCGAAGGATGAACTTACAATTCAAGCATATGTTATCCTCCTAAATCTTGTGTAAAAATAAAGAGGTACTTGCCAAAAATGTTGGGGGAAAAATTGGGAAAGAAATGTATCTAAACCTGTATTTTATGGAAGATTCCCTTTGAACATGACGCCCTTTCACTCACTTGTGTCTAGGTTGGAAAATCCACTTGTCTCTTGATCATACTCCTTTATAAGATTAGAAATTGGTCTGTGATCCCTGTTGTTGAGTCAGTGTTTCCAAGACAATTGTCGTGTCATCAATATGTTCAAAGAGAAGTTCAACCCGGAAAACCTTCTATTGCACTAGCCATTTCTTTAGTCCTTAAGCCTTCTATTGCATCAGCCATCTTTGAGTCAGTCCTGAATCACTTGTTACTCTGATCTATTTCAAATCTTGTTACCTGTTTCATGTCATTGATGGGGAATACATTAAGGCCCTCCTGTGACAAGTCTTTTCCTGTCGACTTCAAATCATTATCCAGGAATTAGACTTAGAAACTAATTGGTACCTTGGAACTTGCATGCCTCAATGGCATGTTTCCTTGCTTTTGACAGTTGGTTTTCATTATTGACCCCTGATCGAGAGATTCCGCCGAGTGTTCGACTTCAGATCATTAATTCACATTCGTTGGATTGTACTAGTGTACCTTGGGAATCATTGACATTAATGGTGATTTGCCTTGCACTTGTTAATGATATTCATTAATGACCGGTAATCAAGTGGTTTCTACCATGTTCGACTTCAGCACCTGTAATAACATGGCTAGATTCGTACTATAGAGTGGTGGAGATGAAGACCCTGGATCTTTTCTCACAGATTCAGGTTGCGTTGGAGTATATTCATTTTGTATTGTTGCATAGATCCACATTGTACGTCTCATGGCTATGTTCAAATTTGAGTCTTTAAGACATAGATCCACAGTGTATTTTTGGTGGCTATGTTCATATTTGAGTCATATTGGCATGGATCCACAGTGTATGTTTGGTGGCCATGACCTATATTACTTGACATGGATCTTTGCATGTCGACATTTATGCTTTGAGTCACTTGTATTTGAGTATGGGAATGCCTACCTTAGTGATAATATATTATTGTACTGTATATTCTTGTTTGTTGGCAGGTTTCTACTTGACATGTTCTTTGTTCCCTACACACACTCGAAAAATTATCTCAACTATCACTCTGTTATAACTTCATACTTTGGGGGGCTCTTTGTTACACATTATTTTCATCACCCTTATGACCGTTAATGATGTAAACCTATATGCTTCCTTCAGAGGGGTCAGTGGCCTGAATTTTTGAAGAAAGAAGGGAGAAGAATTTTTCCTGAGAGAAGAAGTTGTATTTTCCTTTGTAAAAATCCTATTAAAGAGGATTTCCCCAGGCTTCTCTATACATAGGCTACAAAAATTATTGATTTCCACAGGCTGCACTATAGTTAGGGTGCAACGACCTTCGTACGTGGGAAATGGGCATCTTCTCGATGCTTCTAGAAGGAGAAGATTCTATGGTGAGGTGGCCTCCGAACAGTTTGGATCTTACTCACTTTCATGATTTATTGGGATCATCCTAACCTCCTCACCTTATCCTCTTCAACTTATAAAAGGAGAGGAACTCTCATGGAGAAAGGTAGTTGTTTTTCAAGATAGATTGTGAATAGCTATCAGATACACAGTCTCATAATCCATTGGAGAAAGAAGTGTGTGGGAAGAAAGAAACCGTTGGAAGGAACCTGGCGACATCAAGGCATCTGGTTGTATCTTTCTTCCACATTTTTTAATACAAATATATTTTTATTTCCTATATGAATGTCATTTGTCCATATTGTATGATTCCTTGATCATGTACATAGTTTCATATAAAATAGACTTTGTTATTCTTGTGTTCGTTGGCTTGTGCTTAGTTGCAGATATTTCTCATAAAACTCGTGACGAAGCTTGGATTTCATTGGCGAAGTCAGATCTTCAATATTTAAAAGGTATGTTCTAGATCCATTTCTCATTTGATAATTGAAAGATAAGGAAAGACTAGTGTACTGTCTTGTTTTGTTCTACTTTCGTAGTGAAGCTAGGGGAATTGATTTGTGTCCACACTTAACAATTAGCCCGATAATAGGGTCTGTTGTGCAAAGAAGGAAATCTCACCCCTTGGGTTGTACATACTGATGGGGAAGAGAGATAGGTGGTTTGAATTGATGTAAGATTTATGTCACTATGTGTTTAGTAAGTTTGGAGCTATTAGAATGAACTTTATATGCCCATTTGAGCTTGCCCATCCTTGTGGAATCACAACCCCAACTTGGGGGGTGGATTATTGCAGAGAGAATTGGTGCAACAAAGCTTACAATTGGGATGAACATCTTTTGTCTCCAATTGGTTGTACAATTGTTTTTGAAAGATAAGTATTTTAATCATTGGGTCATTTTTCAGTTTTAATTCTATGAATGAATGTTGCATTTACTCTATGTTTTGTATATATAAATATTGCTGTGTGTGTTTAATTGTTTATGTTTATATTTAAACCATTTGCATTCATGTTTTTATTAATCAATGATAATAGCATGCTTGTATGTCATTGTATGAATAAATGTATTTATTCATTTTGAATCAATATGTTAATCAATTTGGTAGTAATGAGACCCAACACAACCTAAGGAAGGGGATCCCCCTTCACTACTCATAGTCACTCAAGACTTCCATATTCTCTCCAAGAATCCATTGTGCTTAGTCGGACATGAATCTCTCTACTAGGGACTCCAAGGATGTTAGGTGCTAGAAGAAACTGTCATCACATAGTTGACCTCCCTTAGAGAAGCTCTCTCTCTCTCTCTCTCTCTCTCTCTCTCTCACAAAAAGAGTTTAAAGATACATGCTTGAAAACCTACTTATTTATCTCTCGTTATTCATGCTCCTATTCTTATCCAACTCACTGTCTCCATGAAACTATGTCATCTTGTCTTTTCCTCTGAATTCATGGTCTCTCCCAGACTGATAAAACTACTTGTTTCTCCTCCCACTCATTTGAATTCTTGATTGACTGCATTTTTCCATACAAATTTCTATTTTCCTTTCTTTCTTGACTCACAATCCTTCGAAGGAGGATTGTACTCAACACCTGCTCACAAAAACTTTCTGAAATATCTTCTCACACCCACCCACCTATAGGAATTCAATGATTCACTTTGGAAACATTCCAAAGGAAATAGAAGGTTCATAACACAAGGTAAATGTAGACAAGGTGGGTTGACATTAATACTCATTATTATTCCTTTCTTAGACCCCTTGTACCCTTGGAACCTTCCCCCTCTTGTAGATACTTATCCCCCCATTAATCTTTCTTTGTCCAGATGCAACAAAATTATCTTTATTTATCATTATAACTTATAAAGTTTACATATTACATTGATTAGCCTATGGTCATATATATTTGTAAAATATATACACAAAAATATACGGAGTAAAACAATGATGCTACATTCCCATCCCCCTACTATCCTCAATGCACATTACCATACATAATTTCATAATTACCTGCAAATATTTTCATAGATAAATACTTTCTATTTTCGCAAACTCATAGCTTCCACAACAATTCCAACCATCAATCTCTCTTCCTTGCAATTTGAAAAACCCAAGGAAGTGTACCCCCTTCAATGCTCAAGTTCCTCGGGATATACCATTTCCCTTCCAAATCCAATGCATATATCAGATAGGAAGCATATGATATGTAGCTCCAGGAATTTATGAGCTGTCAAAATGGAGTATTCATTTGCTTATGTACACTTGTACATTAATATTTCTTCATAATTTTCAAAAATATGTGGGTACTCTTCCTGTATGGCCTCCTCGTGCTCCCACATGGCGTCTTCAAGACCGTAATAGTTACATTCAACCTTTACTATTCCTATGGATTTTCTCTGAAGCACCTTGAATTTATGGTCTAGGATACACACTAGACCCACCCGAAAATACCCTTCATGCTCCACTTAGATCACAATTCAATTAATAACATGATTATGATAAGGTATAAACTTCTTTAATAAAGAAACATGGAACACATTATGAATTCTCATGGATGCAGGTAATGCAAGCATGTATGCAACTAGGCCTATGCTTTCTAGGATTTCAAATGGCTCACAATATCCTATTGCCAATTTTGGGTAACTTCCCAACTTCAACGATCTCTTTTTGGTTTTAAATTTTAAAAATACATGCTCCCTCACTTTAAATTCTCTATGTATCCTTATTTGATCAACATAACTCTTCTACTTGTCCCGAGAAACCTTCAAATTCTTCCCGATCTTAACCATATTCACCTCCATTTATATTAACAAATCTGACCCAATAGGAACTCTATCTATTGTGTTATCCCAACTCACAGATGTGTTACATTTTATACCATACAAATATTCAAACAGATTCATCTTCAAGGATCATTGATACATGTTATTGTAGAGAAATTGAAATAGATGTAAGTAGTCCTCCCACTTGGAAGGCTTGTCCATAACATACATTCTCAACATATCCTTGATTATTCAGTCAATCTTTTCTATTTTTCCAGATGACTCTGGGTGATATGATATACTGAAATTTAGATTGGTCCCAAATCCCTTAAACAACCCCTTCTAGAAATTTGAGGTGAATATGGAATCCTTATATGATATTATCTCTTTAGGAAATCCATGTAGCCCAATGAATTCTTTCATATATATTTTCCAATATTGGTTGCCTTATGAGTTACTTTTACTAGAATTAAATGTGAAACCTTCGTTAGCTTTTCCACTACCACCATAATAGAATCATGTTGTTAATTTGTCCAGGGAAAATTGGTAATGAAATCAATAGAAACCACTTCCCATTAACATTCAGGAATGATAAATGGCTATACCAATCATGCTAGGTGTGTTTTCTCATCCTTTACTTTCTAGCATTCCATGCATCTTGCCAAATAATCTACTGCATCCCTCTTCATACCAGGCCAAAAGTATTTCCCTCTTACAACTGTGATGGTATTTCGATATCCTAGATGTCTAGTGTATGTCACATTATGCATCTCTCTTAACACAAATTTCCTCAATTCCATTGAATTTGGAACATAAACCTATTTCTAAACAAGAGGATTCCATCGTCCTATAGTTGACGGTCTTTATATTTCTGTTGTAGGATACCCTAATGCAAGATTTCCTTGACATGAAGATAGTGTGTATCTATTGTTACAACCCATAAACTTCTTCCCTTAATATCTATGTTGTATATTCTAATGATTGTAGTGTACATTTCATACACCCTTATGCTAAGTGCATCAACCACTCTATTCCCTTTGCCTTTGATGTGTTTTATTTCAAAATCATATTCACTAAGAAACTTTAGCCATCTTCTTTTCCTGGTAGTTAGTGTTGGTTGAACAAATAGGTGTTTTATACCACTATGGTCTATCCTTAATTCAAACCCCCGACCCATAAGATAATGCCTCCACATTTTAAAGGAATGTATTATGGATGACAATTCCAAGTAATGTGTGGCATAATTTATCTCATGCTCCTTTAATTTCCTAGACTCATAATAGATTACATGTACATTTTCTATAAGGACTCCACTAAGCCCTTCTTTGCATGCATTTGTGCACACAAAAACATCTTCATCTGGATATGTGAAATTTAACATAGATGCACTCATTAATAACTCCATAAAGTGTTGGTAAATTTTTTCACACTTGGCACTCATTCAAACTTTACCCCTTTCCTATGTATAAAAGTTATTGGGTACGAAATCTTGGAGAAACCTGCAATGAACCTCCTATAATATCTAGCTAAACCCATAAAGGATGTAACTTCATAAATATTTGTAGATGATTGCCAACTCTTGATTACTTTAACCTTTAGATCCACTTCTATGCCATCCTCTCAAACAATGTGGCCCAAATATTGGATTTTTCTTTGGTAAAAAGAGCAGTTGTTCAACTTGGTATATAATTGATTCTCTCTTAAAACGTGAAGCACCATTATCAAATTTTCTTCATGCTCCTCTTTTGTTTTAGAGTAGATGAGAATATCATCCAAGAATACAATAAAAAAACTATCCAAGTAATACCTGAACACTCCATTCACTCGACACATAAATTCAATGGGTGCATTTGTTTAGCCAAAAATGCACCACTATAAATTCATAGTGTCCATATCTTGTCCTAAAAGACGTCTTGCTAGTGTCTTCCTCTATGATCCTTAATTGATGGTAACCGTAACCAGACCTCAGGTTGATCTTGGAAAATATACTTTCCCCCTTCAAATGATCAAAGAGATAATCAATTCTTGGAAAGGGATACTTATTATTCATTGTGACTTTGTTTAGTTGTTTGAAGTCTATGCATAACCTCAGAGTCTTGTACTTTGTATTGAAAAAAAACACTAAGGCACCCCAAGGAGAAACACTTGGGTGTATGTGCCCCTTATTTATAAATTCCTCTAGTTTCATTTGTAACTCTTTTAGTTCTGGGGTGCTCATTCTGTAAGGAGGTTTGGACACTGGGGAAACCCCAAGCACTAAGTCAGTAGAAAAATCAATGTCCCTCTTTGGTGGTAAACCTAGAAAGTCCCCCAAAACATATTCATATTCTTTGAGAACTAGATAGTCCTCAAGACTTGGCTTCTTATCCTTGGTGGTTCCTCCATATAGGTTGAATATACTTGGCACCCTTTTGTGAAACATTTCTTCAACTATAGTGCTAAAATTTATATGATAGCTATGAGTGTTGGAATACCCTAAATTGTCCTTGATTTTCCTTCCTCATTAAGACATGTGAGAGACTTATTGTAATAGTCTAAGAAAACATGTTGCTTGTCCAACCAATCCATACCAATCAGGAATTCGTAGGACTTGAGTGGTGTGATGTTCGATTCTGCCTTAGTATTGACTCCATTCAGGTTCACTGGGAATTCTTTAACAAGTTCAATAATTCCTCTCTTAGTTTTAGTATGGGTTGATTGTTAATAATACCTTCTATCTCAATCATGTGGGATTGGTAGTATGCTTGTATGTTGTCCAAGGCTGCATAAATCCTTACAATTCTCCTTCCCACATCATCCATTGTATCAAATTCCTTAATGTTGTGCACAATCCTCATATTATCTCCTTTGTGAGGATAGTCCTAGTACATGTGGTCTCCATCGCATCCCCAACGCCTCATGGGATGTTTTCTTGGCCTTTTTCCCACTGCATCATTTTATTTAACTTCACTTTGAGTTATTTTCCATTGTCGATATGATTGAGAGTTATTCCCGATAAAAGGTGGATTGAATCCTCTATTCCTTTGATCCATCTTACCTTTCTTCTTATCATCCAAGGCCTTTTGGAAATTTGGCCTTCCTTTGCTTTGCTCATACAAATGCTAATCCTTCCTTTGTTTTGCTCATACAAATGATTAGACATCCTTATGGATTCTTCTAAATGTTTGGGCTCATCGTACTGAGTTTTGTCCTTGTAGAGTGAAGGAAACTCACTCAAGAACCCATGAATATTAACCTTTTCATCCTTGATGAAATTAACATACCTAGGAAGCTCCAAGAATTTCCTTTCATACTCTTCCATGGTCATGCTTCCAAGTTTTAGTTCAAATAACTCTTGCATCTTCTTGTCATAATATCGCTCTGACAAGTATTGTTGCTGGAAATGTTTTTTGAACTGCTTCCAAGAAATCCTCTTCTCATCAATGTTCTTAGTCTTCTTGAGATGATACCACCGCATAGAGTCTTTTCCTTGAAGATGGTAAGTGTTTTCCCTTGACCAAGTTTTGAGGATCCTTGGTCATGTTCGACCTATTTTTGGGACTTCGACAGGCTATCAAAGGTGGAGTGCAAGATGAAGCGGAGATCGCGGGATCTCAACCCCTTTTTAGGGCCTTTTTGGGTTTTGAGCTTATGTAATGGGTATGGGGATGTAGGCCCATGGGTTTACCCATGCTTAGGTCTATTTTGTAATGTATAAATAGAAGTCTAGGCGATGCAAGAAGTAGTGAATAATGACTAGTAGTGACTAGTCTATTGCAAGTGTGTTAAGTGTTGAGTGCTAATTGCTTTGTGCATACTGTGTGAGGCTTACAGAGCTAAGTGCAAGTGATTGTAAGAGATTGTGGAAGGCTTTGTGCTATAACTCAAGGAAGGAGGATCTAGTGAGGTGTGCATATCTCTTGTCCTCTGCAAAGTTGATTTTGAGGCTTTGTGCATGTAAGAAGATCGAAAGAAGATAATAAAGAAGATGAAGAGTTGGTGGATGTAGCCCTAGGGTGGGGGTGAACCATGTATATCCTGTGTTTTGAATGCTTTGTTCTTTTGGTTGTTCTTTTGTTTACGTGATTCAATGCTTAGTATGATATTAGATGATAGATGAATATCATATGATAGTTTAGTGCTGAATAATGTGAATGAATTCTAGATTTGATCTCTCTTTGTATGCTTAATGCTTGAATCTATTGGATCTGTGTGAATACTACGTTGATTTCTTGTTAGGGTTTAGCTGCGTTGTGAACTAAAGATGAATATTAATGAACAGTAATAACTAAGTGCTCTGTTAAGGTGTTACAATCAAAGATCTGTGTCCCAGCTAAGGTTGCAGACACTGGAGTCCTACAACCACCCCTACTTCTACCTCAGGTGAGACTTCATCTACTGCGTAGGTGTTGCCGAAAGGGCCGGTAGTTAAGGTTTTGTTGGTGCGATGTTATAGCATTGAAAACTGGGTCTGCCCCTGTTCCAACAAATGGTTCCATTGCCAAGACCTGGAACTATGATTGCTGGGAACTAAGGAACAAGAAGCTCTGTGCATAGATATTTTGCTTGACTTGCGAAGCTTTGTGCTAAGGAAGGAGGTAGATCTGAAGAAAAGAGGTAATATCTGAAAACTTTGTGTGCTCTGATAGAGGTAAAAATAGTGAAAAGTTTTAGATCTTGAAGCTTTTTGCTTTGGCGAAAGTAAGATAAGTGGAAATTTTTGTTTCAAGAATATGGATCTAGGTATGTTTGATAAATTTTGTCCTAGCCTGAAAACTAGGGCGCAACTAGAAGAAAGAAGATTTGATATGAGTATATCTGATAAGAATAGTGAAAGATATGTTATTCCTATGCATAGAAAGAATGTTTGGACTAATAAATGGACGTAGGATCCTAGAAATAATTTTTTACAGGTTAGTTACCATGATCCTAGTGCGCAGTATAGGAAAGGATGGGGATCATTTAAGAGAAAGAGAGGATTAACTCTTTGTTACAGTTCCAGAAATCTGGGACATATTTCTAAGGAATGCCTTGGTAGAATACCCAGTTGTCTTTTTTGCAAATCTATGGATCATGAAGTTTTGGATTGCCCTAGAATGATTGCTAAAATTGAAAGAATGAATATGAGACAAGAAGAACATGAGAAAGGTCAAGACACTAAGACCATGGTAGAACCCCAAAAAGAATCATAAACTGTATTTCTACAAATGAAAGAAACCCCAAATGACCATCGAAATGTCAACTTATCAGAGATCTTCAAAGAAAAAGAGTACATAGAAGAAAGAATAGGAGACTTCGACATTGACTGTGTTTTGGATGAAGAAACACAGGTGAATATGATGAAAGAAAGAACTTGGGAAACTTTAGGAAAACCTGCTATGATTCCTTCATTAGGGGGGATAGAATTATTTAGAGGAAAGTTGATAACCCTATGTGGAAGACTTACCCAGATATCTATGAGTTCTCATGGAACTTCGAGAAAAGAAGATTTTGAGTTTGTTAAATTTATTGAGAACAACGCCCCATTTGCTATATTACTAGGAAAACCTTGGATTGAAAGGGATCAGGCTAGAAGGAAAGAATAAGAAGTCTTAGAGAAGAAGAAGCAAGAATTAAAAGATTTCATGACTAGGAGGATCGTACACTTGATTGAAGAATAGAAGAACAAATCGAATCTATTTAGAACCAGAAACTTGGATGTCCAAATTGAAATAACACAAGAAGAATTGCAAAATACTGAAGCACCTACCCCTGATAGAGAAGAAGTATTTCCCCTAAATCCTAGGAAGGAATCTCAACAACGCGAAGTTACTATGCCAAGAGGAGATAAGAATCAAAATGGAAAGAGGAATACTGAGACAAATCTCACTGGAAAGAAGGCTAGAAAACTAAGTAAGAAAAGATCAAATATCAAAAAGTTACAGAAGGTTCCAGAGGGAACTTTGCAGAAGGAAAATTTGCAGAATTGGAACTTCGTCGGGATAGCAGAACAACACCACATGACACTTTTCCATGGCGAAGCAATATAGCCATTGGAAATAGTATAACCGTTAGACTGATGCCCCAAATGGGTAGAACAAAATTTGTGGTCAGAAGGCTCACCATCAAACCATTGGGACCATGCCGTAATAGACATAACTGAATTAATGAAGGCTTCTCGCCCGTTGGAGAGATTTGTTTCCTAGTTATCTACTTATTCTGTCGAGCCTTGCACCGATAACACTTTTTCCAAACGTGATTATCTGAGCCCACATATCAATTGATTTCACGCAATGATCATTGAGCTATCACCATCCGTCTCGTTGCATTGAGTAGTTACTCTTCAAACTTGAGATATTCAACCACGAGCGTGTATGTATGAAGAACTTAGTGCAGTTGAAGAGTCTGTGAAGGAGGTACTCATTGACCTCATGATTGAAAGAGTAATGTCTATGTCTGTGGGTGTACAATCATCATTGACGAGAGGAGTACAAGCCTCTCCATCGACCGCTCATGGATCCAGACCATCTCGAGTCATCACAGAAAAGAGAACCAAGCACAATGATGACCTAGAAAATGCAAAGCTAATACCAACTATCTTACCCGACTACATCCCACCAGTGGCCAACGTGGTGAGTCACGATAGCATGCCAATAGATTTTGATTACACCATGCTTACTGCGTACCTCCCGAAGGGGAAATGCGCAGTTAGAGCGCAACAGGAAAAGATCACAACATTGAAGTTCAATGACTTCAACCTAAGAGACCAAAAGAACCATAGTATGCTCGCCCCATAGAAATACTTGACCAGGAAAAAGGGGAAGAACTCGAAAATAATTCCCCAGCCATGGACGATGAACCTTGCGCAGTCCACCCTGTTGAATGTAATGAAAATCCCACACTTTGGAAGGCACCAGGAGGTTAATGCCTGTGTTAAGCTCCTTCTCTCATGTTACCATGGAAACTACTTATGGATAGACCGGTGTATCATAGTCGATCCGAGGCTGATCCATATGATCACCGGATTAAGTATGCAAGGACCTGACTCATAGGACTTCTATCTGGGAAAAGCCATAGATCGCACATTAGCACAGAAGATCGAGGATACCTATGGCGATGTTGAGAAGGGGACGTGAGGCTACAAGGTAGCTTCCATCCAGAATGGCATAGTGCACCTAGCATGTCTATTACTTGTAGGAAATCTAGTAAGGAAGAATAAACCCACGCAGGTCACAGGGTTTATCGTTGACCTCGCAGGGAAATGCGTGGAATCCCTACAGATGAACTGGGTGAAGTACATAGTTAATCAACTGGAATTAGACTGCCACAAAGCACAAGATCAGGGCTACGATTTTCACTTTAGCTGAATCCTGATCCTCATCATGTTTATTTCTTGGGAGATGCTGGAAGGTGCGACCTTCCCAGACATTGAGCCACTCGAACCGCTTGCTACGAAGTTCACCACGCAATGGTACTTGAGCGATATGGGAAGACAATGGTAGTCAAACGTAGTCTTTCACACATATTATCTCCAACTAAAGAGGGCTATCGAAGCTTAACCTCACATGACGCCAAACACCCTACAACGGTTCCGACCCCTCATGAAGTTCCACGTAGATCATAACTTCATCTATATCACTGCACGAGAAGATGAGCATAAGGAGGAGCTTCAGTCATACTACAAGCTCACTAAAAAGGAACTTGAGGAGATAACTAAGGACTGGTCAACATACCTCCTTATCCCCGCTGATCCTGCAGAGATGTCTAACCCCGAAATTGAAATATCGGAGGCCACTCACAAAGAACATGACACACCTGAAACCAATAGAAGGAAGAAGACCACAGAAGTCCAAGACTTAAGCAGCAAATCAGAAAAAAAATGCTTCAGTATCACCTAGACGAGGGGGTGATGACCAAGTAGAAGAGATAAATAACAAAGAATATGAAAAGAAGCAAGGAGAAGTAACACCTCCTAGAGATGAGGTTGATCCCTTGAAGAAGAGGAAGGTTTCTTCCTTGAAACCCTCTTCCCAAAAGAAATCCAGAGCCACCTTGACCAAGATGCAGACTGTGCTCATTGTCGATGACTTTGACTTCATCATCACAGCTGTAAATGATGCCTCGTAGGAAATATTGCAGAAACATGAAGCCAAGCAAGAGGAGATGTATGACAGAATCAAGGTTGAGCTCCGAGGGGTACAATAGGATCTTCAGTCCAGTCGCGTAGTGTCCACTGAGTCCCTGTCGTCAGAAGAACCAGACTTGGGAGATGAGCTAGCCCAACTCTGTTGACTAGCTGATGCAATCGAAGCTCACCTTCGTCGTGCATAGGAAGAAACAAAACAAGCCACATAGGCCTTGAAGCAAGTGCAAGAAGTAGTCATAGAACAACGCCGAGTTGCGAAGAAGGAGAAGGTTTCTCTCTAGACAAAGTTTGAAGAGGAGAAAGAACATATTCAACAAGAAAAATAACAGTTTCTCGCAGAACAACTCAAAGTGAAAGAAGCATTCAACATAACACTTTGCTCTGTGACATGCTTAGATCCAAAGGTAGAAGACCAAGTCGAGCATCAAGTAGAACAACTCACAGAAGCTATCCAACAGCTACAACAAATAATAACAGACTTAAAGCTCTACATAGTGCCCGACATCCCGCATGATGTGAGGGATCAAATGGATGCAACTTCTCGAAGCACAGTTGAGAGAATAAAATCCCTTTCCATGGAATGTAAACAACTAAGTAATCGCAGTGCCCAGACTTATGAGAGACTAAATGATAATCTAGAACTAAAGGCACTGGAGTCACAACTCCAGGAGGTGAAGTAGCAGGCAAAAACAATACAGGCGCAGTTGAAGACCCTATCAGCTGTTGAAAGAATGAAGCCATCCGAAGAGTAGTGCACTGCTCAACAGTAGGTCCACACCATTCAGAGTAGAGTCATGGAAGTGACTCAGAGGCTCCAACGTATACAGGATGAGGCTTGCCAACTGTTCTCAGATATTGAAGGTCGAGGATCAGAATTGGAGCTGTCAACGAAGCTATTATCCAAGATTTCACTGAGCAGGAGGCCATGGAAAAACAACAAGTTGAAGTAGCTCGATCCAAGCTCAAGGATTTTGAGGAAGAATTACCCAGATCAGAGTGACTCGGGACAAGTCACAGGTGAGTGTTGGGTGCATGTTGGCCCTTGACCAAGTTTTGAGGATCCTTTCATGTTTGACCTATTTTAGGGACTTCTACAGGCTGTCAAAGGCGAATTGCAAGACGAAGCAGAGATCATGGGATCTTGACCCCTTTTTAGGGCCTTTTTGGGTTTTGAGATTATGTAATGGGTATGGGGATGTCAGCCCATGGGTTTACCCATGCTTAGGCCTATTTTGTAATGTATAAATAGAAGTCTAGGCGATGTAAGAAGTAGTGAATAATGACTAGTAGTGACTAGTCTGTTGCAAGTGTGCTAAGTGTTGAGTGCTAATTGCTTTGTGCATACTATGTGAGTCTTGCAGAGATAAGTGCAAGTGATTATAGGAGACTATGGAAGGATTTGTGCTATAAATCAAGGAAGGAGGATCTAGCGAGGTGCGTAGATCTCCTATCCTCTGCAGAGTTGATTTTGAGGCTTTGTGCATGTAAGAAGATTGAAAGAAGATAATAAAGTAGACAAAGAGTTGGTGGACGTAGCCCCATGGTGGGGGTGAACCACATATATCCTATGTTGTGAATGCTTTGTGCTTTTGGTTGTTCTTTTGTTTATGTGATTCAATGCTTAGTACGATGTTAGATGATAGATGAATCTGATATGATAATTTAGTGCTGAATAATGTGAAAGAATGATAGATCTGATCTCTATTTGTATGCTTAGTGCTTGAATCTATTAGATCTGTGTGAATAATGCGTTGATCTTTTGTTAGGGTTTAGCCACGTTGTGAACTAAAGCTGAATATTAACGAATGGTAATAACTAAGTTCTCTATTAAGGTGTTACAATCAAAGATCTGTGTCCCAGCTAAGGTTGCAGACACTGGATTCCTGCAAACACCCCTGCTTCTACCTTAGGTGAGACTTCATTTGTTGTGTAGGTGTTTTCGAAAGGTCCGGTTGTTAGGGTTTTGTTTGTGCACTGTTATAGTGTTGAACCCTAGGTCTGCCCCTGCGCCAACAATAAGTTACAATTATGGCCTCTACATTTGATGGGTAATCATGCAACTATAAACATTTCCTCATGCATTTTGTCGTAGTATATGTACTTGTGAAAATCCCTATATAATATCCCCAAATATTCCATAACTATGGAAGAGCCTACCACTATAACCTAAGTAGGGTCTTCCCTTGTTTTAGTGATGGAATAGTTCCACCAAAAGGAATGCTTCCCTAGTGACCTCAAGGGATCAAATAAAAAGTTTAGTGGCCAAGCCTACAACCCCCTATCTTAATCACTAGATGATTGGTCTAGGTCAAGGGAAAAGAAGAGGTTTGAAGATAATTTGAGACTTACCTAGAACAAGAACAATTTGTAGCATATATATAACAATTTCCAAGTCAAAGTATGCAATAAATACCTCTTTTAGATGCTAAACAAGTTAGATTGCTATGGTTGTTGAAAATTGCAGCATTAAACTAGTCTTATAACAACAATAAGTAATTTGTAACAACAACAATAATAAATGCTCATAAACACCACAATTGACCATGAAAGTTAAGCATACATCCAATAGAGTATTATCCAATTGTTAGATGTTATTTCTGGGTGAGTTAACCCACATTTAGATTAGTATATGCAACAAATAAATTTGATTTATATGGATGTAGCAAACCTTTTATAACAACAACATGTTGTTTAGTGATTTTTCTAAGGTTAGTGTTAGTACAATTAGTAGGATGATTGAGAGTTTTGAGAGAGAGAGATTTCCAATCAATTCACCAAGAGATTTTCTTTAATATTAGTTCCTTTCTAGGGTATGGAGTCTTTCAATGCAACCAATATTAAAGGTTGGCCTACTTGAAACCAAGATGTAGGATCTAAACCCTAAGGTGCAATCACATTTGGGCCTTATGTATTAGATCTTGAGGAGAAGGAATTCTAGGGTGAAAACACTTTTGGGCCCTAGAAAATATTTCTCCCTTCTTGTAGTTTCAACTAGGTCAAAGATCAATTATCTAAGGATAAAATCCTAAAGTTCTAGCACTTTAGAGATTTAGGGTTCTAACCCTAGCAAGGACAATCTGTTAGAAAAATAGGATCGCGGAGCAATAAAATAAAACAAATCCAGAAATAAAACACATAAGATACACAATATAATAGAGACACATATATACATGGTTCACCCAGTGTGGGCTACATCCACTACAGAAATTTCCAGGTCCTTACTTTTTATTATCTAGCAAAAGGAAGGGATACAACCTACAACACACCCAATGTAACTTCCCTTTCTTTCTCTCATAGTCTCCTCTCTCAGAATACACTATTCACAATAATACACAACCACAATACCATTCCCTCATAAAAGAGGGTTTCCTTCTAGTAAAAAAAACCCTAAAATAACTTATACCATCAGATTTGTGACATTATAATGAACGGTTCATATTCACTATGAAATTACAATATTTTACAAGGCAATTTTTCCCAATATTTTGCTTCGCGGGCGCTTCTCCCGAATCCACTGCTAGGGGGGGAGTACAAAAATTATTTCCACCCCCCTGGAGACAGTTGTGGGGGTTCACACCCCCCCACTAGGGAACGGGGTCCAAGAATGGCTGAAACAAACCTCTGAATCAGGAAGATAATTAAGCTCCACAACCAAAAATGTCGCACTTGGAGACTAATCACAAAAAATCCACTGTTGTTGTACTTGTTGGACTATACTCCACCTTGGACCCGAAAAATTTCTCATATTCACCTTCATGCTCGAAGGCCAACTGGAACTAAGTAGGAACTTAGTTTCTCTCTGGTTACTCCCTTTGTTAACATGTCTGCAGGATTCTGGCTAGTATGTATCTTTTCCAACTTCAAACGTCCATATTTCAAGATGGATCATATGAAATTATACATGAGTTGTATATGATTAGTATTTGAATGGAAAGATGATTTCTTTGCAAGATGAATGGAACTCTCACTATCACAGTACAACCTATTATTCTCCTGCTTCTTTCCCAATTCCTCCATAAATATCTGTAACCAAATAATTTATTTACTAGCCTCTGTAGCAACAACATACTCTGCTTTTTTTGTTGAAAGTGAAACAACCTTTTACAGTTTTGAAATCCAACTTATCGTTGTTCCACCTTCAGTAAAAAAATACCTTGTGGTTCTCCTCCTGCTATCTTTATCACCTGCCATATATGAATCAACATATCCCTGTAGAACAATGTTTGAACCTCTAAAACATAATGCATGAGTAGCAATACCTCTCAAATACCTGATAATCCACTTTACTGCCTCCCAATGTTCTTTACATGGATTGTTCATATACTTTCTCACAACTCCCATTGCATGTGCAATATTTAGTCTTGTGCAAACCATCACATACATCAAGGTGCCAATTGTTGATGAACAAGGGACCCTGGACATGTACAGGGATGATTTTAGGGGCTAAATTTCACTCATGGGCTAATTTTCCATGGTTTTTTCAAAAATGACATTCGCTATTTTAAAAATCATTCGACCAAATTCTATAGGATAAAATTATTTTACCTTAAAAATCGCCAAAATTTTATAAAAACTATATAAAATCCTTATAAATTTGAATATTTTTAAAATAATATCGCTAAAAATTTATAGTTTGCATATGAAGGATTAGTAAGATTCGCCAAGGTTTCTACATTTTAAAACAAATTTCCATCCTTAAAATCATCCCTAGACATGTATTCTATCTCCTCTTGTGTCTTGGGACACATTTCCTTGGTTAATTTGAAATGGCTGGCCAAAGGTGTACTAACTGGTTTTTCATTCTACATTCTAAACCTTTCCAACATTGTTACACATTATTTTGGTCACCCTAGTGATCTTTTTACAACATGTGTTCAGGTTACCAAAAGAACCTTTCTTCATGAGAAAAGTGACTATCTTTCTCTTCTAAAAAACCTTATTAAAGAAGATATCTGCAGGATGCACTATACACAGGGCGCGACGATGCCTGATCACCGCATTCTGTCTTGAGACTGGTTTGCGACGTTTCCGCGGGCTGTCCTATATCCAGGGTGCGACGATGCTGAAAGACTCAGAAAAGGTCGAGGTTCATGAAAGTTCTAGAAGGGAATCTTCTAGAATGTGAGGTGGCATCTATATGGTTTGGATCCTACTCGCTTCTCTGATTTGGTGGGATCATCCTAATCTCTTTAACCAGCTCTCTTTCTCCTATATAAGGATGGATTTCTCATGGAAAAGTTTAAGCAAGGAATTAAGGTTAATGAAGGAATAGACTGAGACTTGTGTGAGGAATTCTACTTCAGTTGATACTTGAGGTATTCATTTCAGTCCATCAAGTTATTGTGGATATTCTTCATGAAAGTTTGGAAAAAGTGTGTGTGTTGGAGCAAAGGTCCATTGAAAGGGAACATTGCAACATCAAGGCTACTTGGTTGTATCTTCCACTTTTACTTAATATAATACAGTGGCATGTTTCTTTCCCATAAAATCATTCTCATTTTATTACATGACACCTTGATCACATGCATAAGTTTTCATTGAATATACTATTATTTCTTTCACTTTGGTTGGTTTGTGTTTCATTGCAGGTCCAATATCACAAGAGCACCGGAGTGGAGCAAGGACAACAAAGATATAAGGAAGCGATATTTAGAGGTATGTCACTCATCTGTTGTTTGATAGTAAATTCAATGATTAGAGCTTAGGGAAAGCGTCATGTCCTGTCTTGTTTTGTTCTAGATCTAGGTGGATCTAGGGAGATCAGTTTATGTCCGGATTTACCGATTAATCCAATAACAAAATTAACGACCATACTGGGGATATGAATTGTTTTTGTTTTTTTGCTATCCATTTTCCTTTAGCCTACCTCCTTTCATTTTAATCCAGTCTTTGAGTCTGTGGGTGATCCATCTGGACTCTCTGGGTCTGAAAGTTCATTTAGAATATTTTTCCTTTTTCCAATTTTTCTTTGTTTACAGAGATAGCTGCACTGTATCCCATATACATATTGTGACGTTCCTAGATCACCACATTCTTCCCGTTTAGAACAGTGTGGAATCACTACATTCTGTCCCATATCTAGTCTGTAGAGACTTGAAATCACCACACTGTGCCTTATTGTTGGGATGCGACGTTCCCTGTAGAATTTGTTGGATTAGGCCTTTTTGTCTTCTGTCACCCAGTTTCTCTTTGATCACCTGGGAAGAACTTTTGGTACCAGTTTATGAATTTTTTCGAGTTTAAGACTTGTTGTTGATTGGTTTTCAGGGATTGAAAGCCCTTCTTTGTCATTTTACAAGTTTTTACTTTATTTTTGTCAACAAGGATATAATATCTGGATCTAGATCTGAGTGCTTGATTGATAAAAGTCTTTGATTTGATTTAAATTTTTGGATTGTTTTACATTTTCTAGATTTCTTGTTGATTGGAAAATTATTTTAGTTTGCATTTAGCAAAACATTTTCTTGTCATCTTCATTTTTATCTTCATTGAAAGTTTGATTTGGGTATTTGTTGAGTGTATCTATTTTCTTTGATTACTTTTCCTTTCTTCATTATATCTCTGACTTGGTTTTGGAAATGAATAATTAAATACATTTATTCTTTTTAAGTAATCACTCATAAGAAAAAAAATTGCATTCAATTTTTTTTTTACAAGAGAAAAAATTGGGAAATTTCATAGCTTATGATTGTTCGGAATTGTGTTCATTCAAGAAAAAGAACTTACATTTCGTAGCTTTTGTGTTTTCGAAGAAATACTTTCTCCCTACTATAATTAGAGCTCATTGAACTAAAACATTGCATCATTCATCTCTTCTTGCATATTATTGGGTCAAGGTCTCATACAACATCAGTTTCATCTCCATCTCCCTCTTGAGTAAACAAAAACCTCTACAACACTGCGTAATTTTAAAATTTATTAGTAACTTTTATTTTCTAGAAACTCTTCTCACCAACATTAGCTAGGCTAGTGCTTTGGAATAGGTTGTGAGGCACACTCTGCAAAGAATAAAACACATTGTGGCATCTTGTGATAGGGATTGTTCAAATTCACTTGCAACATTTTTTCCTGGGAAGCCCTTCTCACACAAGGGTCAAACCTGAGGTCGCATTAAGGCTGAAAGAGAAACTCACCCTGCTTTGTTGGTATTGGTGTAGAGATTTCACGTATTATGAGGGTCACTTGAAGGTATACCCACAATTATGAGTGGAAGCCTTTCGAGTTGATTTTGAGCAAGATGCCCTGCCCTTGCTCGTGGATCAAACTATCGATTGTTTCCCTAGGCATCATTGTTGTTCTTGGTAACCTTAGTAGCCTATCTCTTTAGGGTCTTACACAAGGTGACAGTGGAGAGGATTCACGGTACCTAGAATCGACATTGGCTAGACTCACTCGGGCTCCTTGGAGGGTATACCCACGATTATGTGTGGGAGATTTCACCAGGGTGTAAGTCCGTTAAGTAGGTCATCAAAGTAAATTTTCCACCCACTCTATCCAAGCCCCTTCTTGTCTTGACTTTGCGATGCTGGATTTCATCACCAACTAGTGACTTCGAAATAAGAAGGTTTGTTTGCTTGGTTTGATTTCTAGATTTTATTAGCGAGTGTTGTTTGCTTCCGTAGCTGGCCATAGATTTTTTCTGTAAAATTTTTGGTTCGGCCAATATTGACCCTCCACGCCGTTCACGTAGGATGCAAGGGCTTCGATTGAAAGATCTGAAAGGTTACCTCCCTTTTCCTCCTAATTCACCGTAGCGGTCTCTTGAGCAGATAGAGGTCTAGGACAACGTAACCTCACAAGTGGAAAGTTCCAACACTTTATAAGATTTCTGAATTATTTTCGATTCTCTAGAGGCTTTCTAAATTCCTCCAACTCCGTTACCGTATTCTGGATACGAGAGACGTATTCTCTGGATGAATTCATCAGGAGAACTTGTTGTTGAAACTTCCAGAACACCGACTGGGCCCCATACAAGCCTTGGAGTAGAGAATCCCCTTTTTTCCAGTGACCCATTTAGATCCCCACCTCACACTATGCGGGAGATTTACGACAACTTGGGGGTAGGTTTTGATTCACCTGTCGTATCACAACTGCCCGAAACATCTGTTACCTACACAATACATTTAGACCATTTTGCTGGTACAAATAACAATATCATCGTCATTCCAGACACACAATTAGTTGGTCCTAGCTTGACTTTTTCTCTCCAGATGGTCCATTCTACTATGGTTCCACATGCTATGAACTATTCCTACTGGGAATGTGGTGTTTAACCAAGCTCCCATTGGAACACCACTTTCGTCTAGAACTATCCCGTCACTTCCTCCTAGGTATCACACTTTGAATCCTTCCATTGTCGTCCCTACCTAGGTTCCATCTGGATTTTCTGGAATTTTTATTCCACCTGGGCACAATGCTACTGCTGGCCAATATTGGACTTTTTATTCCCAAGAAAAGGTGGATAAGATCTCATTTATTCGAAAACAAGCACTCTTTATGACTTGATCCGTGACGCTCCTCACCCTTCTATCACTGCTACCTCAACAACCCCAACATCTTCTCATGTTGTTGATGTTGTGATTGGCAGCTTCCATGCTGATGCTAAATCCACGCCAACCACTCACACCAATCCCAAATCTATTTCTTCTAATGTTCAAAGTGTCCCAACTCCTACTCCTTCCACTGAAAAAACTTCTGAGGTTAATTCAGTTCAATCTACCCCTGCCAAAGAAAACAAATCTAAAAAAGGAAAGGGTAAGAACAAGGAGGATAAAAATAATAACTCGCAATCCGAAAAACCCAAAACAAAACCTGTTGATGACAAGGATAAGAGTAAACCTCGATATCCTTTCCTTATCTGTGGTGACAATCACTACATGAAGTATTGTCCAAGACATGTTGAGGTCACTAAGTTCCATCAAGGGACTGGGAATCCTCCCACACCTGCCGTTTTGTCACAACCTTTCCCTTCTCAACAATAGGCCCAATTGGTCATTCATGACCAACCCTCTCCTTCCACCACTTCGTATGTCCTTATGTGTATTGGTGATTCTAAAAAGAACGACGTTGCAATCACAACTCAGGCCAAAGATTATTCTCCTTCAAAGGAGAAAGTTAATGATTTTCCACCTTCGTTGGTTCAAATGTCTCCCTCAACTTCACCTCCCAATGATCCTCTTCATCTCGAATGACCGGGTCTCGATACAGTTCTCTGCCCTCCTCCAAAGGGCATTGCTCAGAAGTCTGTCGTTAATCCTCATGCACATGCTTCTCAAAACTACAGTATTGTAGAAGACCTTGCGCAAGCACCCTTTGCAATGTCAGCTCTCAAAGTCCTTCAAAGTTGTCCCACTCAACAGAAGGAACTGTTAAATTCCATTGGTGGAATTGATCCCACAGATATGAATTTGATAATTTTTGACTTGGAAGACCACATTCTAAGGCTACCTTCTCAGTTAGCGTTTCAGATTCAAGTTGTTGTAGAGAACAAGAATATATGTAGAACCATTATTGATGAGTGTGCCTCGATGTGCATTATGTTAGTTACTTGTTGGAAATCCATTGGCTCTCCTCCCCTCACCGAATCACACAATACACTTAAGGATTTCAATGTTTTTGGTTTTAAACCCTACAATATTCTTCCCTCATTATCTATTACGTTGGAAGGAAAATCGGTCAATGTCAATGTCGAGGTCTTTGATGCACCTCTTGACTATAACAACTTACTTGGTCGTAGCTAGATTGATTCCATGCGTGCATTCATGTCTACCCTTTTCCATGTGCTACGTTTCCCACATCAATGAAAAGTCATTACGGTGGACCAATTGGTGTTTTTCAATTCCGATTCCTGTACTAGCAACGTACCCTTTATCTTGAAGATACCTCCTGGGTATGAAAATGTCGGCATGGGTCTTCTGAAATATTCAACTTTGATGGGTACCTTCCCAATACCACCACTTGATATTCCTCCTCCTTTTGTCGCCTCAATCAACATGATTTCCACCTCTATTCGCGAAACCCCCGCATCTCATGACCCGTGGATAGTACCTGATCCTGGTGATTATATTTTCTATGGCAAACAAATGCCCTTAAGTCCAGTTGAATCTGCTTATCAAGCCATTCAATCGACAACCCCTTCTACTCCCTCTCTTTATGATTCATCTCCCGATCTATTTCACATGATTTTTCCTACTGATGAAATGATCATGTCAATCATGTCTATGGAAGACACCCCCTGGGATGATGGACATCACCATTCCATTCTCTTCCTAGAGAAGCACACCATAGAGAGTTACCAATGGATTTCAAATCCGTCGACCATTTTTGTCATTTCCTTTGTTCTCGAGTCACCACACGACGTGCTATATGAAGGGAACCTTAGTAATATTTCACCCACCGTTCCTCTTGACATATCCATTAAACCCAGAGTCATAAAAAAATGTTCACATCGAAGCCTCATGTTCTGTTGATGAGGTCATCACTTATTAAGCCATTTTTCAAGAATTTCGTGATGTTTTCGCATGGAGCTACGAAGAGATGTTGGGTATCGATCCCAATATCATTGTGTATGAAATAAAGACCTACCCAGAAACTAAACCTATCTGGTAGAGACTTCGCCCAGTCCACCCTCATAAATCTGCTGCTATCAAGCTTGAATTTGAAAAACTTCTTCAAGCTGGCTTTATCTATCCTATGGCTTTAACCAATTGGGTATACAATCTAGTTCCGATCAATAAGAAACAAGGCACAATCCATGTATGTGTATATTATAGGGATATCAATAAATCTTGTCCTAAGGAAAATTATCTAACCCCATTCATTGACTAGATCGTCGACGATTACACTGGGAGCGAAATATTTTCCTTAATGGACAGTTTCTCCAGCTATAATAAGATTAATATTTTTCCTGTGGATCCCCACACACTAGCATATTTGGGTCATTTTGCGACGATTGTTTCGACGCTATTGCAATGTTATGTCGTTGATATTGCTACGAATCTGGAGTCTCTGAAATGTCATTTTATGTGATGTTGCATTTGTGATGAACTTGAACAAACATCGCAAAAGAGACAATACATGAAAATAATTTGAAACCAACATTTCATCTAAATTGCAACAACAACTTTTATAGAAAAACCATCCCATCAATAGACGTGGTCATCGCATATGAGATGACAACTTTTCATTTTTTATATAGAAAAACCGTCGCATCAATAGAAGTTGTCGTCACAGAGGCGACGACAACTTTTTGTTGTTTATATAGAAAAACCGTCGCATTAATAGAAGTTTTCGTCGTAGAGGCGACGACAACTTTTCCATGTTTATATAAAAAAATTGTTGCATCAATAGAAGTTTTCGTCGTACATGCGATGACAACTTTTTGTTGTTTATATAGAAAAACCATCGCATCAATAGAAGTTGTCGTCGCATAGGTGATGAAATTTTTTTGTTGTTTATATAGCAAAATCATGGAATCAATAGAAGTTGTCATCGCATAGGAAATGTCAACTTTTGTTGTTTATATAGCAAAACCATGGCATCAATAGAATTTTTCGTCGCACAGACAACAAAAACTTTTTGTTGTTTATATAGCAAAACAGTGGCATCAATAGAAGTTGTCATCGCATAGGCGATGACCCAAATTTATTTAAAATATATATATATATATATATTGGGCTCCAATTTTGATATTAATATTAATATTACCATTTTAATATTAATATTACCATAATAGACTTAAGACTAGTCTATTATATGAAAGTTCACAATCATTCACATGATAAGTTTCAAAGGCATAACTAAAATATGTTTCTCTCTTTCATATGGTAGCTAACAACAAGAGAAAATATGTATTATACCATGTCATACATAACACTATTGCACACTTTCTATATGATCATTTCATACCTGCTCATTATGAAGAGTTGCATACAACCCACTCAAAATTATTATTCAAATTAAACAACATAGCATAGCCTTCAAAATGAAGACAACTAGTTAAAAATGGTATTATCCAAAGCATAACAAGTACAATTTCATGTTCAACAATTAAACACATCCATTCATTCATATCAATAGACATGCATTCAAATTAATGGACATATACAATCCTATTCATGAATAATAACTTCACTCTGCATAAATAAGAGGTCTACTCATTCAATGCATACATGACACTTAAGGGTGGTTACAACTAAGTCTTGTTAACAATACAAATATACCACCAAATATTATTGGTTTAACATCAATCAAACTCATTCATAGTATCCCTAAGACAAATTCCTCTTACCAGACATCTACAACACTGTGGATGAAAGGTATC
>ML803482.1:122307-133200 GCA_009831015.1 Picea engelmannii | reverse complement strand
AGTTATAACGTACAATATGAAGGTAATTATAAATATTTATAATTTATGAAATAAATCATATTAATATATTAATGAGTATGATCATATACAAAAAAATGAAACTTTATATGTATTATTAATATAAATTTTCACAATTATTAATACATTCCTTCTCATTTTTTTCATTCTACCTTTCCCCAACATATGCTCCTGATCTTCATCAAATTTTTTGATGGAGTTCACATCCCAAATGCGATCCACTGCATGCATAGTTGGCGCTGCTAATTTAGGAAGATACAAACTAATATACACCATGGATTGATATACCATATATCCCTCCACCATAGAACCCTCAGGACGTGCTCTTTGTCTAACCAACGCCTTCAATGATTTCAAGTGCCTCTCCACCATCCACATTGACCTTGTGTGAACAGGTCCACAAATTTCAATCTCCTCAACTTGGTGTATGAGGTAGTGTTCTTGTGCATTGAAAAATGTAGGAGGTATATACTTTTGCATTTCACACATTAGACAGGGAATTTCTCTCTTCCAATACTTTATATCATCTTCATGGATTTCTTTCAATGACAACCATCTACATGAGATCGTGACACAATAAAATAACATGTTTCAAAATAACATAATATAATATATTAAATTACATTACAAGTAAAACACGTGTCATTAAGTACAACAATAATTTGAAAGAACATTTTGTATATAAATCAAAACTACGTCTTACCTCATGTATTTTCCAAGATCATATATAACTTGTTTGACGTTGTTGTCAAAGTCGTTTTGGAGAGATAGCGGTAGAACATATTGTAACAACAAAATGAATTGTTATTTGTTTCGACCAAAGTAGACAAGCAAAAATAAAAAAATAAAAATATCTATAAGGCCAATATATATAAATATATATATACCAAAATTATTGCCTTAATGAAGGTATGCCGATCATGTGTTTTTACCCCACCAAATTCGCCTTTCTTAGTTCAGATATTTTTTATGTTTGAAGCAAAACGCGTGGGAAATTTAATTCTTTGAATGACCTCTTTTACATCATTTCTTTGTTTCTTTGTTAATAACCATGAAATGTTATTTCGGTCTAGTACTCCATCTGATCTATTTGAATATCGGATCAAACTTCACATTGCATGATTGGCTTCCTCAATGTCAGTACAAATTTTGACAATTTTGTCTTTGTCCCTCCAACCATCTATGATTCGCCATAACTTTTCAGTCACATTCTTCCCGATATGCATTGTATCAAACAAATGAGCTATTTTTAGCTCCTCATAGTAGGGAAACCTCATGAATTGAATGGGATAAGATTTCATTCCTCATGGAAGCCCATTATTAATATCTTCATGATGGTTGTGGCCTTCATGAAGAATAAAAGAAATCACAAAAATAATTATCAAATATGATAAAATAAATTCAATGATTAAAATAAACATTCAAAACATTACACGATCTACGATACATTATGAAATTGAGTACCTTAATGATTTCTATTATATTCCAACCTCCATAGGTGAGGTGTCATTCTTCATGGTTTTCAACCAGTCTCTTATTTCCCATTGAAAAGATTTTTTTTAGTAGTACGATACCTATGGTTCTTAGGAAGAAGGTGCCTATACTCATCAAACACCATCTTTCCTAAACTTTTTGATTGACGATACTTCATCTTAGGGCCACAAATTGGACATGAAAATTTACCCTTTGTTTTAAGACCTGCAACAAATGGATTAATGTCAATTATACGATGAGATTATTTAAAAAGTAAACATACACCATGATAACATTAAAATATTGTATAGTATTAAAGAGAAATATTAGAATGCTTATACATACCACAAAAATGTGTTAGTCCAGGGGCATCATGAATTGTCCATAAAAGTATTCCACGGAATTTAAATTTCTTCTCTCTGATTGGTTTACATATGTCGTACATTGTGATGCCAGCCGATAAATTTAGGAGCTTGTCGATAAGATGCTCGATATATACATTCATATCTTTAACCTGGTACTTACCTAATTGTTTGAAATTACACATAATTACTAAAGGAATGATATCATGTAATATATATAATTAAATAAATAAACAAAAGATATTATGTAAAAATTGAAACAAATGAAAATGTTAAATTCAAATAATTAATGTAAACAAATACCTAGAACAATCATTGTCAACATTATGTGCTCCCTCTTTATTGACATCCAAGGAGGAATGTTATTGTTGATAACAAAAATAGGCCACACTGAGTAAATAGACCTAAGATCTCCGAATGGATTAACACCGTCAGCTTCCAATGAAAGCCTAACATTACAAGGTTCATCTTTGAAATCTGCCCATTTTTCCTCAATTTACCTAAATGCAGAACCATCGGCAGGCATTCGAAGAACATCATCTTCACTTCTATTACATGCATGGTAATCCATAAATTGTGCTATGATTTCACACCTGACCAATCGCTGCAAACGTGGAATTATGGGAATATGTCAGAGAACCTTTCGAGGCACCCTTTTTGTTACTTGATCAGTTCGATATCTACCAATAAGACATTGCGGACATTCGGTTTTCGAAGCATGTTGTCCATAATATATAATATGGTCATTAGGACATGCATCTATTGTTTGATAATCCATTCCAATGTCTTTCATAATGGCATGCAAACCTCAATATGTGCAAGGTAAAATATTTGACGATGGTAACAAAAAATCACCTAACAATCTACAACATCGCATAGGTTTTATGTTTTTCGACGTTTCAGACCAAACTAGTGTGGTCCATCATCAAGAAAGCGTTTGTGAAAAAAGAAGGAAAAGAGAAAATAACATGTATATAAATACTTGAAAAGTTATTGTAAGGAGCCAACTTATTGACATGAAATCAATAATTATAAATTTTTTTAAGATTTATAATTGTTTGTTTAATTAATTAATTATTTATTTTAATAATTAATTACTTGTTTGTTTATTAATTTTAAAAAAGAGTCGACTGGCCAAAGTTTATAAACTAATATTTAGAATTATTCATATTGGCTAGGGTAGGGATCCAATTTTGACTAATTTTCCATCCATCATCTATGTTTAGATTATTAGGTTGTTTTTCAATTTCGATTGCTTCTCTGAATTTCCTATTGTGATAGTGATCTATCCTGGCAAGTATTTTGGTTTCTTCAATACAGATGTGATGTTTGGTTTTATCTGAATGTTCTGCGAGAGATGAGGGATATATGGACTTGCTAAAATTCATAAGGAAGGAGCCCCTCTTAGACCCATCGTCAACACAATAGGCAGCCCTACTTATCAACTTGCAAAACACCTAGCTCATAAACTCAAACCCTTAGTCAGAAACACTAGCTCCTTTGTTAAAGACTCCTCTTTCTTTGTAAACAATATCAAAAACATTAAAGTCGACAAGGACGACATCCTCGTTAGCTTTGATGTTGTTGTGCTACTTTCAAACCCCTAAACACTATTAGGAATTCCCTTAGGTCAATCAAAGACTCTGTTGATCCCATTGAACATAAAGGTGTCTATATGATCCCATGTTCATGTGGTAAACAATACATAGGAGAAACAGGTCGTTCCTTTAGAATTAGGATTCAAGAACACACCGCTGACATCAAACACAATCGCACTCGTCCCTCAGCTCTCGCAGAACATTCAGATAAAACCAAACATCACATCTGTATTGAAGAAACCAAAATACTTGCCAGGATAGATCACTATCACAATAGGAAATTCATAGAAGCAATCGAAATTGAAAAACAACTTAATAATCTAAACAGAGATGACGGATGGAAAATTAGTCAAAATTGGATCCCTACCCTAGCCAATATGAATAATTCTAAATATTAGTTTATAAACTTTGGCCAGTCGACTCTTTTTTAAAATTAATAAACAAACAAGTAATTAATTAATTAATTAAACAAACAATTATAAATCTTAAAAAAATTTATAATTATTGATTTCATGTCAATATGTCGGCTCCTTACAATAACTTTTCAAGTATTTATATACATGTTATTTTCTCTTTTCCTTCTTTTTTCACAAACACTTTCCTGATGATGGACCACACTAGTTTGGTCTGAAACGTCGAAAAACATAAAACCTATGCGATGGATCCGAAATAACTCTCTGAAAAAAACAATGATAGAAAAAGTCTTAGAACAGAAATCTACAACATAACAAAAAACTAGTTAATGTGAGAGTATTAATCGTAAAAAATGCAATCTTATTTTACAGATTAATTAACACTAAAAACAAATATAAAAAAATCAACATTTATGTACAATATGAGATGAAACATATTACATACCTTAGTATCTATGTCATACAAGTGTTCAACAAATTATTCATAACCTTTAATTTCACCATCAACAATGTAGTGGAGAGAAGATTTGCTCTTGATCCTTCAGAAAGTCGTTTATTTACCTTTTCTAATAGAGGTTCATCATAAATACCAACATTTTCCCCATCCTCATTTGGCTGCGAAAACAAATCTTGGATCATTTGATTTGTCCCATCATCTTCTTCCATGGGATCATTAACTTGATTTGTCCCATCATCTTCTTACACGAGATCCTCATTTGCTTGGTCATGATGATGTTCCTCAGCTTGTACAACATCATTTCTACTAATACTTGGTGCAATATTCTGTGGAAAGTTAGAGGGTAACTCTAACTTTATAATTACAAACAATCATGCAAAATTAGTGTATACTATAACAAATATTCAAACAATATATATACATATGTATAATTTTATATAAAATTGAAAAAAATAAAAAAAGATGATGAATATATAGCTAATTACCATGAGACGATATTCATTCAATCTGCCATCAATGTGACCATATTTCCTACAATGTTTTGTAGCTATTGCTATTCAAATTCTTACGAGACGTCTGAGGCAACATTTTTTACAAGGGCAATAACATCTACCATCACCCTTTTCACTTGCTTTACTTTTTTCCCCACCTCTAACAACATTCTGCGACATTTTTCCTCAAAAAAATACCCTTTTAGAATTGTCGTTGTTATAGCAAGATTGTCGCAACATCTTTGAATCATCAAATATTTATAGTGCAATTTTAGGTCACTATCGTCGCAATTGCGACGAACGTGACCTAAAAATATTTATTTATTTTACCTATTTATTTTAGGTCATTTTTAATGGTCAATTTTAAGGTTAAGTCACACGTCACTTTTGCGATGAACATTGACCATAATAATATGGTCAAACTACCTGCATCGATATTGCGACGAATACGAGGTGGATTTAAAAAACTTGAACTTTTTCTCTTGCATGTTGCGATGAAAGAGTACTTTCGTCGCAAGTGGTCGTCACAAAATTTTCAATATGTAGTAGTGACACGACTACTTTCATTTTTCCTTGGGGTACCTTTGCCTACCGGAAACTGCCTTTTGGTTTGAAGAACGCTAGTGCGACTTTTCAGCACGCCATGTCTTATGATTTTCATGATATCAAGCACATCGTACAACCATATCTCGATGATCTACTGACCCATTCCATGTGTTGCCAAGATCACACGGCCCATCTCTGAGCCATTTTCCTTCGTTGTCGTTACTATCGTATATATTTGAACCCACACAAATGTGTTTTTTGTGTGGAGTCTGATCGACTTCTGGGTTTTATTGTGTCACTTCATGGAATTAGGGTAGACCCTTTGAAGGTTGAGGCTATCCTTAATCTACCTCCTCCTTCCACACTTCGCCAACTTCAAGTTTGCAAGGGAAGGAAAAATATTTGCGTCGATTCATTCCAAATTACGCCAAGTTAACAGAGGAATTTACTCGACTGTTGAAGAAAGGTCATGAGATTTTTTGTGACGATACTGCCAACAAAGCCTTCAAAGATTTGAAACTTGTCTTAACTTGTACGCCACTTCTTTTCCCATCAGATTATAGTCGAGACTATTTACTCTACCTTATTGCTTTGGACTCAACCATTTCCATGGTTTTAGTCCAAGAAGATGATTCACACGATGAACAGGTAATTTACTATTTGAGTCAGAGTCTCATGACCACTGAAGCCAAATACCTACATATGGAGAAACTGGTCTTGGTAGATGTTCAAGTTGTCCAACGTTTTCGTCATTATATCTTATTACGTAAGACCACTGTCATTTCTTATTGCAACGCCATGCAACCCCATGCAACACATCCTCACTTGACAATTTTTGGGGGGCAAGTACTCCAAATGGATAATGATTCTCCAAGAGTTTGACCTAGAATTCAAACGCGCTAAGTCTAATAAATCTTTGGTTTTTGCCAAATTGATATGTGACCTTCCCTCAACTGAGACATCAAATGTGGCAGGGGATTCCTTACCTGATGAATCCCTTTTTCTGATCAGTTCTAATGACGTTTGGTATAGAGATATTATCATTTATCTCCAGGCTCAAATTTTCCAACCCGACCTTTCTAGTATGGACCGTCGTCGTATACAGTATCAAGCCCGTCAATACATAATTATCAGTGACACTCTTTATCTCCGCGATGTTGACTCTATTTTCCGACAATGTCTCACCTACGATGAGGCTGAGAAAGATTTGAATGAATTCCACTCTGGAGCATGTGGCAGTCATATGTTTGGGTATGCCACTGCCCAAAATATCTTACGAGCATGATACTTCTGGCCTTCTTTTATTAAAGACTGTATCACTACTGTCCAGAAATGCCATGCTTGTCAAACGTATAATAACAAGATAAGATCTCATCCCGCTCCTTTACACCCTGTAGTTTCCATTGGTCCCTTCACAAAATGGGGCATTGACTTCATGACATGTAACCCTCACTCGGCCAGGGGGCATGGATACACTATCGTAGTTGTAGATTATTTCACTAAATGGGTCGAGGCGATGCCTACATTCGATAACACTGGGAAAAATGAAACATTTTTCATATTCAATCATATCATTACTTGGTTTGGTGTTCTCCAAGCTATCGTTACTGATCACAATAGTCATTTTCAAAATTTCATGATGTCTGAGCTTACTAAAAAGTTGGGATTTCAGGATGAACAATCAACCCTCTATTATCCATAGGCCAGTGGTTAGGTTGAAACAATAAACAAAGTTCTTATTACTATGCTTCGACGAATGATAGGAATTCATAAGACAAGTTGGCACACGATGTTTTTTTCGGCATTATGGGCCTACCAAACATCCGCCAAGTCTTCCATTGGATTCACACCTTTCCAATTAGTTTATGGTATCGAATTTGTTTTACCGATTCAATGTGAGATGCCATCTTTGAAACTAGCCGTTGAACTTCTCCCAAACACTTCTGCTGAAGAGGAACATCTATTGTACCTGATGCAATTAGATGAAACCCGTCGTGATGCCGCCCTGGTTATTGAAACTCAAAAAAGCGTGTCAAAGCCCAATACGACAAACATGTCAAGCCACATGTTTTCTCTGAAGGTGATCTAGTTTTCCTCTATGAACAAGATCGTGATTTACTAGGGGCCAAAAAATTCGCGTCTATGTGGCGAGGCCCTTATATTGTCAAATGAGTGTTGGAGAAGGGAGCCTATGAGTTAGTGGATTATGATGGCATTCCTTTGAGTGAACCCAGAAATGGGCTTTACTTGAAGAAGTACTATGTTTAAGTCATTTTTACATGAGTGCTTGTATTTTTACTGTATCATACTCTTGTGTTCTTTTTCATTGTTTGGTTTCGACCCCCAACTGCTTACCTTGCATTGTGCTTGGTTTCTAGATGTCAGTGTCTATGCTACCCTACATTGGCTTCGTCGATGGTGCTAGTCATAGTACTTAGAACTTAGCATCTTCTTCTTGGGCAATATACACACCTACGAATGAATTAATCAGTCTACATGGTGTTTGCCTTGGTCGTGCAACTAATAATATCATGGAATACAATGCAATCATCGAATTGTTGACCGACGTTGTTTCAATTGGAATCCGTCATCTTGTTGTATGACTTGATTCGCAGTTAGTATCACTACAATTGAGTAATGTCTATGTTATCTGAAGTTCTAATTTGTTAAGGGTATATTTATGAATTCACCTCTTGGAACGTCATTTTGATTACATTGAATATCAACACATTCCTAGATGTCTCAATACCGTTGGAAATATTGTCATTGATGTCAACAATCAATGCGATGATCTGTTGTTAATGATGAATTACCATAGTTGAGATTGTCATTGATGTCAACAGGTATATCAGTCAGCAAAAGATGTCAAATGTGTGGAGATATAGACAACACAAGATCAGGAGGAGGAGCGAAAAATAGACGAGAATTGTATGAAGATCAAAGCTCAGAAGTACATAATCATTTCGTGTCTATTGTTGATCATAATAGGATCAACAATCCAATGATAAAATCTCAGGAGGGTTAGCGAATGAGGATAAAAGCTCAGTAGGAATAAGTGTATTTCATATGTATTGTCGGGTTCCTTGGAAATTTTAAGAAGTCGACCATTGCATAAGAAATTGTGAGAAGTCTCAACAATCGTTGGATTAAATCTGATTCTCGTCAGTCGTCAGATCATCTCAATGTGGAAGGATAGGATAAGTGAGGTAAAGAGGTTGTGATTTAAAAGTGTTGAAACCACGTCAGCCGTCGGATCACCAAGGCTATGGACCGTTGATCTATCATGAAGCATTTTTGGAGTTTCACGGTCTTCGAGCGAGGCAACTCATATTAGGAGTTCACAATATGATAAATCGCGACGCACTCCTCTGGCTTGGACCTTGGTCACAGATAGTGGTCACATAGTCGAAGGATGAGGTTAAGGAAGGAGCTAGCGTTCCTAGCCTCCATTTCATCATTTTGGATACCGGGAGTTGGAGGAGTTAAGGAGACTCATGACAGAATCCCCAAAGTGATGAATTGTGAAACACTTTGTAGATAAGCGCATGATCACGACCGATGGTCACGAGAAGGGAAGGAGCTAGTACAACCAAGCTCTATTTCGAAAATCGCGACATGGAGTGTCAAGACCCTTCATCACAAGAATGTCGAAATGTGAAATCACGATAAGATAAGGATCGTCGATTTGAAGTACACAACGAGGACCGTTGGATCAGGGTTGTGGGTAAGTGAACCACGTCAGCAAGGACATGTGGCATAGTAAGACACTAACAAGTGTCAAGTTGATACATCATTTCAGGTACGTGAAAATCATGAATATGAATGACACGTGGCAGCTAATAGGCTTGTGACACGTCAACAAGAGACGTCAGCAAGTTACGTCCCAATAATAATCCTAAAATTACGACAACCATCCATCTCAATGCATGATTAAGTCATAGCTGTCGATCTACAATAGTGGAAGGATAGTGTAAGGATTAAAAACTAACCATTGATCTGGTTCAAAGATGTAATGTGATCCATCCGATCATTTCGGCGATATCATAATCGAGATTTTTGAACTATTGGAGGTCATGAAGACCCAAATGGCAAAGTATTGAAACTCCAACAACCGCCCATCTCAGTGGGGAATATGAACCGTCTGATTTTTTCGATGATTTCATGATCGTGAGTTTTGTAATATTGAAATTCACGATGACTCGAAGGGAAAAGTGTTGAAATCCCATCAGTCATCCATCTCGTCAGGAAATTGAATCATGACCATTGGAATGATAAACGCTCAGGAGCTCTTATTTCCTAAGTGTGAGGTCACCGTCGTTGGTCATATGCGAATAAGAGTTTTAAAGGGATGTCTCTATAGTTTCTAAATCACATGGTTCTGTATGGCACAGTCATATGAAATGGTTTTAAGGGAGTGCCTCATACAGATTTCATTTGACAGAGAGTTACACCAGAAAAATACAGAGAATCGATAAATGATCGAATATGGTCTATTGGTGAACTAAGAACACAGTAGTAACATGAGTATGATCTAATGAGTCGATCCATGTCTGTGATCAACTCATGAAAAAAATGAACCGATACACAGTCATTATTAAAAGAGAATAAATCATGAAAATATGAATAAACAATAAAAAGGAAAAATGATATTAATTAAAGTTTAATTATCATTTTAAATGAAAAGGTACAATAGTTCAAATAAAGGGACACGATGTTGTAAATTTCACACCTGTTTGAAGAGTATATAAACAAGAAAAAGTCGTGAGAAGAATGTGTCTCTGTGGTTCATATTAGAAGATCAGGAACAAAAGCAGAGTCCAACATGAAGAATTGTTTGTTCTAAGGTGTCTGTCGATGTCTTATTGAAGATCAAGAACAGAAGAAGACAGAGCAACAGTTATGAAATCCAGTACTTGATACAGAATACCATACAAGCAAAGGTTGATGCAGACAAGTAGAAATACAACAATGGTTGTATGAGTCAAATTCAGTCAAGTGAAAAAGAGAATGAATAGCATTATAAACTAAGGGTGGTTGGGTGGCGCAAGGGCAGGTTAGATCCTGTAGGGGAGTTGGTTCTTCCTTATCAGTTGTAGCTGACTAAACATGGGGCCATAGCCTCCTACCAGTTGGTGTTGGTGAACAAAGGGAGTTGGTGCTTCCTTGTCAGTTGTGGCTGACTAAACAGGGGGTTGAATCCTCCTACCAGTTGTTGCTGGTGAATGAGCGTGTGGGTGAATCCTTCCAGTTGTAGCTGGTAAATGGGGTGTGGCAGCATCCCTTTAGTTGTAGCTAAAGAAACTTGGAGAATGTCTCTCCATGAAGTTGTAGCTTGAAAACAGTTTTGTAAAAGAAATTTTTATTAATGAGAAAAGAGTTGGTGGTTTTCCCTATTGGGTTCCACAATAAAATCTTGTGTTCATAAGGGTTTGTTGTTCATCAAAAATTTCTTAATTGAATAATTAATATGTGTGCTTAATATGGATGAAGATAAAAAGAAAAAAAGTAGGCAATACTGATTCACCCCCCCCCCCC
>ML803482.1:101024-113815 GCA_009831015.1 Picea engelmannii | reverse complement strand
AATGGTTGGTGTCAATGATCCTAGAATAACATGTCTGGCTTTTGAATTACAACTCATAAGATTCTTCTCATTTGGATCGGTTGGAGCATTATTTGGGATTACATAGCCATTCACAACTGAGTACCAAATGTCTACTCCCAAAGTCGTTAGGTAAGTTTTCACTCTATCACTCCAATATTCATAATTTCTTCCATCAATTTTTTGAATCCCATTTGAAATGTGCTCATGTTCATCAATTTCTACTCAGGATTTTCCTTCCAGTGGTTAAACTGTTCTGAAGGCAACCTGCTCTGATACCAATTGTTGATACTGAGAGGGGGGTGAATCAGTATCAAGTACAATTTTAAAACCTTTTTCAACTTATACTTAAACCATTCAATTATATCCAATGAGCAATGAAAAATAGTATAAGAGTTACACCAATACACCATAATACACCATGCACAATATATGAGAAATAATCAATAGTTTTTGTTCAAGGGAAGTAATGACTTCCAAAGGTAGCTACAACTTCCAAATGTAAAGGGAGGGATAAACCTCCAAGAGGAAGATACAATCCTCCAATATCAAGAGAGATTTGAACTCTCTATCCTTGCCCCTTCCTTCCACCCAATAATATATGAGAGATAATAAAACTTTACATTAAATCATCACCATCAACCAATCATCACATAGAACCTGATAATGCTTTCTGGGACTTCTTCAATTTTTGAAATTATTCAATTCTTGGAGTACTTTTATCCTATAGCTAATGTTACTCAATGTATTCTCTGAAACTCCTCTAATTTTCACTCATTGAATCCTCTCCAAAAAGAGGTTATAGAAAGAATGGTAGACTTTATTCAATTCTGGTCTGTTCAGAAGATCCAACTTGTACAACATGCCCCGCGCTCAATATTTAACATCTGATTCTGAAACTCGCACACAAGAAACTAAAGTCCGTACTATTTCCAATGGAAGTGGTCCCACTGCATTTGGAGTCTGTATGAAAACGTTATGACTGTTTTACCCAGAACACCTGTTTATTGACCAGTTTCAGGACTGGTCACAAACCCTATATTCCACAGAGTGTATATCCATAATTATAGAGAATCAAGAGCTGAACTTTTTATAGGAGGTACCTTAATATGTCTTCTCAATACCATAGATATTGCACCATCGGAATCGTTCTAGAAAAAAAGTTATAGCAAAAATGGTAAGATAACTTGAAAATAACATACCTTAGAACACATCACCAAAAGACTTCATCCTCCCTTGAAATTCGGCCTTCTTTTACTTATTCTTCCCTCTGAAATTCAACTTGTATCAAATTAATGTATAATGATATTCATTTATACCATTTATGTCACTTCCTTTTAACATTAGGGCTGACCTGACACTTTCTTATTTTGTAATTATTTTCTTTAATTATTTTCAGGGCCTACATGTACTTCATTTTTCAATTCACTTTGTCATCTTCAAAAATTCATTTATCCTCAACCATGAGGATCCATGTGACGTGCCACATACCACTGGAAACAACATGATGTATACTATCCATTCATGGGTGTTGTATATGCATGTGTATTTTCCTTCATGTCCAAATACCTTTATCAATCTTGCGGTCCAAAACCCATGACTAGGGTTCACATCAATGACAACAATCAATCTTCCAACAGGGAGTGCCTCATACATATTTCATTTGGCGGAGAGTTACACCAGAACAATACATAGAATTGATAAATGATCGAATATGGTCTGTTGGTGAACCGATAATGCAGCAGTAACGTGAGTACGATCTAATGAGTCGATCCATGTCTGTGATCAACTCATGACAAAAATGAATCGATACATAGTCATGATTAAAAGAGAATAAATCATGAAAATATGAATAAAGAATAAAAAGGAAAAATGATATTAATTAAAGTTTAATTATCATTTTAAATGAAAAGGTACAATGGTTCAAATAAAGGGACACGATGTTTTAAATTTCACACCCATTTGAAGAGTATATAAACGAGAAAAAGTGGTGAGAAGAATGTGTCTTTGTGGTTCATATTAGAAGATAAAAACAGGAGCAGAGTCCAAGATGAAGCACTGTTTGGTCTAAGGTGTCTGTCAATGTCTTATTGAAGATCAAGAATAGAAGAAGACAGAGGAACAATTATGAAATCTAGTACTTGATACAGAATACCATACAAGCAAAGGTTGATGCAGACAAGTAGAAATACAACAATGGTTGTATGACTCAAATTCAGTGAAGTACAGAAGAGAATGAATAACATTATAAACTATGGGTGGTGCAAGGGCAGGTTGGAGCCTGCAGGGGAGTTGGTGCTTCCTTGTCAGTTGTAGCTGACTAAACAGGGGGTTGTAGCCTCCTACCCGTTGGTGCTATTGAACAGAGGGAGTTGGTGCTTCCTTGTCAGTTGTGGTTGACTAAACAGGGGGTTGAAGCCTCCTACCAGTTGTTGCTGGAGAATGAGGGTGTGGGTGCATCCTTCCAGTTGTAGCTAGTAAATGGGGTATGGTAGCATCCCTTCAGTTGTAGATGAAGAAACTTGGTGAATGTCTCTCCATCAAGTTGTAGCTTGAAAACAGTTTTGTAAAAGAACTTTTTATTAATGAGAAAAGAGTTGGTGGTTTTCCCTGTTGGGTTCCACGATAAAATCTTGTGTTCATAAGGTTTTTTTGTTCATCATATATTGCTTAATTGAATAATTAATATGTGTGCTTAATATGGATGAAGATAAAAATAAAAAGTAGGCAATACTGATNNNNCATCAAATACATTAATAGACGCATTAGCTAATTATGTGTTAGACAAACATTTGAGACATTTATAAATCCAATCACATTTTGTATATAAATCAAGTACGTTGGTAAGAGCCTCATGTATATATAACGATAAAAATTTTACAAAAAGTGTTTTTGTCCGAAGACCAAAATATCAAAAATGTGAATCACATGGCTTCATATACAAAAACAACATCAAGGATGTTGCTCACAATAACACATGACTGCCCATGCTACCCTACGGAGAAGTCGACTGATAGAACCAGAGACACCCATTGTATGGTGCTGGTAATATCTTGGGATCTCATCAATGGAGATATCCAGGACATCCTCTATCAAACCCTCTAAGTTCTGCTCAATATCCTCGTAGTCAGCAGTGACCAATCCTGCTACCTAGACTCTCTCCCCTCTCCTTTGGATGGGGGATGTACCTGGAGGACTGTGAAGTCCCACATCTGCATTGTCAAAGATTTTTTATTATTCATTGGATTAAGAATATAAAAACATTTCATATTTCAAAAATATATAAAAACATTATAAAAACAAAATGTGCTTCTTACCTAAGTTCCCCCATTGAGAACCTTCAGGAAGAACCAAGTTTGGGTCACCTCTGAAGTCGAAGCTGGCATATGCATAATCATCTACCATAAGTAGTTGGGGCCTCAACCAATTAAAGAACGCGTCATTATATCTGATGATAGGACCAGTCACATGTCGATCCATGAGGTCACACCACCTCTTCATTATTGGATCTTCAGGGGTCGGTATGCCCCACTGTACCTATAGGCGCAAGTGTGGAACCCTCTCTGGGAATAAGGACACCAAAATTGACCCGTATCCAAATTGTTTCATTTCACCTTTCCTATACGTGTTCAACTGTTTCTACATGATCCTAAGGACCTCGTCACACCAGTTAAATTTGTGGAGCTCCATGCACTCTACTGCATACTGGAAGTAGCTCTGAAGAGTCGTATGAGGAGATGCACTCCCTGCCATATGTGAGATGGTGAAAAGGATGGTCCGTAAGGGTAAGTCCTGGAAATCCCTAATAGCGAACTTGCTGCTACATCTCTCAGGCTCCGGTACACAATATTTCCGAATGTACTCATTCATCGACAAACCACCACCCCTACTACCTATCAATGTCACATGGGACCCATGGCAAGACAACCCTATCAAAAATAGATATCCTCGATATCTAGACTAAGTATGTGGGCCCCCACATTTAATACCTGCTGATTCACATCCCACATGTGGACTAAATATTCAAGCAACCTCAATTGGGCCCTCATGCCCTGAATTTTGAAGAACTTCAGTAGCCCACACTATTGGAGGGAGTTCATTGTTCCTAGGTCATTCCTGACGAAGTAATTTTCATCCTCATGTTCTCTCTCCCTCCACTTCAACATTATGACTATCAAAAGACTGGATTGGAGCCACAAGGAGAAGTTAGCATCTTTATTTTGCCTCCCTGGAATTTTTTATTGGCCAAACATCCATAAGATATTTTTGAGTTGCACACGACCGAGGTGAAAGCATCCACAAAGTGTGGAATCGTTGTAGGGAAGCCATAGGCACTCTTGTGGAGACTTGGGATCACTGCAGGGCACGATATAAGGTGCCTGTGGTGACCTCTACACAGAAATACCCTCAGCATTCAGCTCAAAAAATCTACTTTTAAACAATGAAATACAAAATTAATCCATAGAAAATGAAGAAGACAAGAAGATTACCTATTCAACGGAGACCATTCACCAAATGACTGATCATGCCTCTCGCAATCCGCAGTGGAAGTTTGAGGTAAAATGGGGGTTTTGGGGCAAGTTTTGGGTGAAATAACAATGGAATGGTAAAAATAAGTTTTTACCCATATTTATTAACATTTTAACTTTTTTATTCATATTTTATATTATTTTATGCATTTCGCTTAGACCCTAAAGTCCTAACAACATTGCAAGTGTTTGATTTTTCATAGGTGAGAGATCTAGGAGTGCGAATCATAAAACACAAATACATTTTTTGGTTTGTTTTTACATTTGTCACATGTACAAATCCTTTTAGGGTTTTTCATAAAAAATATCAAGCTTAGGTTTTGTTCCTTCTCATGCTCGTAAATCAATGAGAATAGAACCGAGTATACTTTTGTCATCTTTTTCGTACTTGTGATGGTAACCTGAAAACATGACACCCATGGAGTATCCTTCAAGCTCTTTTCACGCTCCATAAAAACGAAAATATTATCGAGCAACCTTGTTCTTTTCACGCTCGTAAAAGTATTTGAAGAAAACATTTGATGGGTGGTAGTTTATCACTTTTTCAGTCCCATTAAACTAATTTACGAAAAAGGAACTGAGAGAGTTCTCTTTAAGTGTTTTTCAGACTCTCTAAACATGAAAAATCCTCAAGTTTTCTCTCTTTGGACTCGTTAAACAAACATCAAAAAACCTATATGGAACCGAACCACTCTTTCTTAGGGTTCATTAAACATACTCCGAGGGACTCGTCTGAAGGATGAGCTTACATCAACAAGCATATGTTATCCTCCTCAATCTTGCGTAAAAATAAAAAGGTACTTGCCATAAATGGTGGGGGGGAATTTGGGAAAGAAATGTGTCTTTCCATTTGTGTTAGTGGCAGTAATAGTCGCTCTTGAAAATGAGACCCCCTTCATCATTGTATCCTGGTTGGGAAATCCATTTGTCTCTTGTTTGGCCTTCCGCAAGTTCATATATCGGGTTTTCCTTGAGTCAATGTTGCCAAGACCATTTTCGTGTCGTTCATATGTTCAAGAGAAGTCCAACCTTAAAAAATCCCTTTATCGAGTCGGCCATCTGCAGTTATTAATTCCTACCATGTCGGCCTTCCCTTTGTCAGTTTCAAATCATTTTCATACTTTGATCTACCTTAAATCTATTACTTATTTCATGTCTTTGATGGGGGATACATCAAGGCCCTCCTGTGACCAGTATGTTCTTGTCAACTTCAACTCATTATCTAGGAACAAGACTTAGAAATCATTTAGTACTTTAGATCCTGCATGCCTCAATGGAAGGTCTCTTCACTTTTGATAGTGGGTTCACATCATCGACCCCTGATCGAGATATTCCATTGAGCATTCGACTTTGACTCATTTATTCACGTTCGTTGGATTGTACTAAGGTACCTTGGGAGTCATTGACATCAATGGTAATTTCCCTCACACTTGTTAACGGTTTTCATCAATGGATGGTAATCAAGTGGTTTCTACCATGTTCGAATTCAACACCTATAATCTAATGGATAGATTCGTACTTACGAACAATGGGATTTAAGACACTGGATCTCATTATTTTGGTCCACATTGGGAGGGAGTATTCATTATTTGTATTGACACATAGATCCACTTTGTATGTCTTGTGGCTATGTCTGAATTTGAGTTTTCTAGAGCGTAGATCCACAGTGTATTCCTGGTAGCTATGCATAATCTTAATGACATGGATCCATAGTGTATGATTGGTGTCCATGACTGACATTTATGATTTAAATCACTTATAGTTTGTGCATGGGAATGCCTACCTCAGAAATGGTATGATATTATGTAGATGCTTGGTTGTTTGCAGGTTCCCTATTGGTGCGCTCCTTGTTTCCGACACACACACATTATACAAAGTATTTCGGCTGTCATGAGTTCCAGCCTCATACTTTGGGGGGCATTCTATTACACATTATTTTGGTTACCCTAGTGATATTTTTACAACATGTGTTTAGGTTCCCAAAAGAACCTTTCTTCATGAGAAAAGTGACTGGCTTTCTCTTCTAAAAACCCTTATTAAAGAAGATATCGACAGTCTGCACTATATGTAGGGTGCAGAGATGCTTGATCATCACATTCTGTACTGAGACTGGTTTGGGACGTTTCCGCAGGCTTTCCTATAGCCAGGGTGCGACGATGCTGAAATATTAAGAAAAGGTCGAGGTTCACAAAAGTTCTAGAAGGGAATCTTCTAGAATGTGAGGTGGCATCCATATGGTTTGGATCCTACTCACTTCTCTGATTTGGCGGGATCATCCTAATTTCTTTAACCATATCTCATTATCTTATATAAGGATGGATTTCTCATGGAAAAGGTTAAGCAATGAATTAAGGTTAATGAAGGAATAGGCTGAGAATTGTGTGAGGAATTCTACTTCAGTTGATTCTTGAGGTCTTCATTTCAGTCCATCAAGTTATTGTGGATCTTCTTCATGCAAGTTTGGAGCAAGTGTGTGTGTTGGAGAAAAGGGCCATTGAAAGAGAACCTTGCAACATCAAGATTGTTTGGTTGTATCTTCCACTTTTACTTAATATAATACAGTGGCATGTTTCTTTCCCATAAAATCATTCTCATTTTATTACATGACTCCTTGATCACATGCATAAGTTTTCATTGAATATACTATTATTGTTTTCACTTTGGTTGGTGTGTGTTTCATTGCAGGTCCAATATCACAAGAGCACCGGAGTGGAGTGAGGACAACAAAGATATAAGGAAGTGATATTCAAAGGTATGTCACTCATCTCTTGTTTGATAGTAAATTCAATGATTAGAGCTTAGGGAAAGCGTCATGTCCTATCTTGTTTTGTTCTAGATCTAGGTGGATCTAGGGAGATCATTTTATGTCCGCATTTACCGATTAATACAATAACAAACACCTTCTCTATGTACTCACCTTGAGACAATGTCAATTTGCGATTTTTCCCATCTCTTGTTATTCTCACACCAAGCATTTTCTTTGCAACACCCAAACCCTTCATCGCAAATGAAATAACTAATTTCTTCTTAAGCACATTTATATCCTGCTTATTGGAACCTGTAACAAGCATGTCATCTACATACAATAGAAAGATAATATAACTTCCATTTTCTAGCCTTTTAAAATAAACATTGTGATCAGAATGACATCTACTATAGCCTTGTTCTGGCATAAACCTATCAAAATTCAAATACCACTTCCTTGGAGATTTCTTTAGTCCATACAAGCTCTTCTTCAACCTGCATACCAAATTTTCCTTCACTTTGACCTCATACCCCTATGGCTGCTGCATATAAATCTCTTCCTCCAAATCTCCATGGAGAAAAGTTGTTTTTACATATAACTGTTCAAGATGTAAATATTATACTACCACGAGACTTAAAATAGTCCTAATTGAAGTCATCTTAACAGCATGAGAAAATATTTCATCAAAATATATAACTTTCTTTTGTTAAAACCCCTTTACAACAAGTCTAGCCTTGTACCGCTTTTTGCTTCCATCTTCTTCCTTCAACTTGTAAACCCATTTATTCTACAATTCTCTTTTTCCTGCAGGAAACTGAACCAAGTCCCATGTCTGGTTGTTTACCAAGGAATACATTTCCTCTTTCATGCCTTGATCCCACTTCTTTTTAGTGTCTACCTGCATTGCCTCTTCATAACATTCTGGTTCACCAGAATCAATCAACAACAAATAATACAATGAAGGAGAGTATCATTCAGGGGGTCTACTTAACCTGATAGATATTCTAACAACAATTGTAGGAGTTTAGGTACCTATTTTTCCTGTTTTTGTACATTTTTATTTTCTGGTACCTTTATAATTTCTTTTTCAGTGATCTAATCAAGCACTGTGTATTCTGGTTTTTCTTTTTCTTATTTCTTTCCATGCAACTAATCTTTGTACATGACCTTCTCATTGAATATGACATCTCTACTTCTAATTATTTTTTTATTTTCATAATCCCATCAACGATAACCAAAATCATTAACACTGTATCCAATAAAGGTACGCTTCTTGGATTTTTCCTCATGCTTTGTTCTAATTCTTTTTATCAATATGGACAAATGCTTCACAACCGAATGTCTTCAGAAAAGAATAGTTTACCTTTTTACATGTCAATTCCTCCTCTGGAATTCCACCATCTAAAGAGCTTGAAGGTCCTCTTTTTATTAAGTAAATAGTAGTATATACAACATCTACCCAGGAATGTCAGGGAAACTCAACATGCAATCTCATACTCCTTGCACACTCCATGATTGTTCTTCTCATCCTTTCTTACACACCATTTTCTTATGGTGTTCCTGGAATTGTTTTCTCTCTATGAATCCCATGGTATGAACAACGATCATAAAACTCCTTTCTACAATATTCGCCTCCATTGTCTGATCTGAGACACTTCAACCTTTTTCCTGTCTCATTCTCAACCAAAGCTTTCCATTTCTTAAAAGTATCAAAAGCATCATATTTTTGTCGAATGAAATAAACCCATGTTTTCTAGTTGCATCATCAATAAAAGTAACATAATAACGAGAATCACCAAGAGATGATGCCTGAGTTGGTACCCATACATCAGTATGCACAAAATCTAACCTTTCACTCTTCTTTTCTTTTCTGACTTTGAGAAATCTGACTTTCTTGTGTTTTCCATAAACACAGTGCTCACAGAAATCCAAATCAATTTTTTTAAGATATGGTAACAAATTTATGTATCCACTCCTGTAGAAGATAAAGATATATAAGAGTCAATATTAACAGTACATAAATACAATGTACCTACCTTCTCTTATTTTTCTATCACCAGTTATCCTTTGGTGACTTTCCACGCCTTATCTGTAAATATGGATATACAGTCTTCACTTGCCAACTTCCCTGTTGAAATTATATTTTTCCTTATATCTGGAACATGTATTACCTATTTCAAAAACCATAGGTTTTTATTCTTTTGATTTATTTGTACCTTTCCCATTCCAATAATTTTGTATGGTGCATCATCACCCAAATGAACCTGTCCAAAATCACCTTGAACATAATCTAGAAAATGTTTCCTATGGGGTGTGGCATGAAATGAAGCCCCTGAATCTACTACCCAAGAATCAAAAATATTATCTACTGAAAGAATCAAATCATCTTGTAACACATTCAACTGTTACATTTTCTTCATGATTTTTCTCCTGGTGTCCATCTCTTAGTTTATTTGGAGCTCTGTAGTCTTTCTTTAGATGTCCTTTCTTCCCACAATTCCATCATTCTATCTTTCCTAGTCTGGATTTGGATCTTCCCTTCCTAGAATTCCCATGGTTCCCTGAGCCCTTTCCTCTATCCTTTTTTCTTCCCCTGTTCTCCATGTTTAATGCATTACATGATGTCTCACCTATTCTTTTTCGTTGCATTTCCTCTCTAAGGATAACGCCAACAACATCATCAAATTTTAGAGTGTTTGAACTAGAGACAAAGTTACATACAACCACGACCAAGCCATTCCATCTTTCTGGAAATGAGAACAAGATTAGAAGAGACCTGACCTCATCATCAAAGTCCACTTTTATAGAAATTAACTTATTAGTAACCATATTAAATTCATTTAAATGATCTGCAATAGACCCACCTTCTGACATCTTCATATTAAATAATCGCTTCATTAGAAATACCTTATTGGATGCCAAGGGGTTTTCATAAGGTTTATCCAATGCATCCATCAACTCCTTAGCCGTATCGTTCATAGTGTTTTTCTGTCAAGAAACTCCCATTCTTTGTCCTTCATGGTTGTCATCTTCTTTTCTATTCCACCCAATGGCAGGAATAGATCCTTCTAATATAAATAATCTTCCATCTGCATCTTCCATAACTGGTAGTTTTGGTAATTAAATTTCTCGACCCTACACTTTCCATATTCCACCATTGCTCCTACTCGAACCAGGAACCCTCTTTTCCTATGAGTTACCTTTCTCTCTGATACCAGTTGTCATAAAACAAGATTGCAAAGCAATAAAATAAAACAAATGAGGAAATCAAACAAAAAAGATACACAATATAATAGAGACATAGATATACATGGTTTATCCAATTTGGGCTACGCCCACTAGAGAAATTGTCAGGTCCTTCCTTTTTATTATCCAACAAAATTAAGGGATACAACCTACAACACACTCACTATAGCTTCCTCTTCTTTCTCTCACAGTCTCCTCTCTCAGAATACAATATTCATGATAATACACAACTGCAATATAATTCCCTTATAAAAGAGGGTTTCCTTCTAGGGAAAAAAACCCTAAAATAACTTCTATCATCAGATCTGCGACCTTATAATGAACGGCCCAGATTGAATATGAAATTACAATATTTTAGTAGAAATGTTTTCTCAATATTTCTCTGTCGCCGCCCCCCTAGACCCTCCTTGCAACAGTTTTGGGGGGTCAATCCCCCCCATACCTCCCCATTAGGGAATGGGGTCTAAGAATGACTAAAAAAAACTTTTGAATCATGAAAATAGTTAGGGTCCATAACCAACACAATCAACCAATTTTAGACACATATCCCCTTGTCAGAGGAATAAGCACTTATGTTCATCTCTTAGGGTTTCAATAAACAAGACTTCTTGCAACAAAATAACAATTTCACCATGAACATTAATAGCATAAAAATTAATTGCATAAATTTACTTACTTCATCTAAGAAACCAAGAGAATTTCACCCTAATTGCATAAATATCAATCAAAATAAACAAAACCATCCATAAAAGATCCTTCCAAGCACAACACATGAGAGAGAAAGAGCTAGTAACCCCTAAGGGTCAGAAATTTCAAAAGTAGTGTCTCAAAAAGGTGAGGAATGATGATCCCTGTTATCCCCGATATCTAGGGATAACTAGAAGATCATGTCTCGAGGCCCACATGGTCCTATACATGGAGTAACGAGAGCGAGATTTACTTGAGCATGGCCCTGAAGGGCCTATCTTTCTTCTTCTCGGCCAGATTTGTCCTGCCAGCAGTAGCAGCTTCCATCACTACCGGCCTGGGCTTGCATCAGAGAGGGCTCTTTATCCATGAGGTAATTGGTCCGAGGTATCATGGTATGCGTCATATTTGATCGTTATAACCTTCTTATATATGCATTAGGTTCCTTTCATTTAGGATGACGACTTGGATCTTACACTAATCCACTTGATCATTGTTGGGGTGATTGATGGGGTGACTTAGCAAGCTGGTATTCATGGGTTTTGGTTAGCCACCAAGGGGGGTTTGCAGAGCCATCATCCGCTCCCACCATCTTATCACTTTTACATCTTATACCCCACTCATCCATCCCATTCCCCTAGTCTGGCCGTTAGGATGACCTCTCAGGGTACATTTTGTCTTGTGGGAAAAAGGGGTTAAAGGCCCAGGGGGTAAAAGCAGCTGGTAAAAGATAAAATCCATAGGAAATAAAACCTAGAGATGCTTCGCCCAGGGAATCCCCGAGAAGGCAATAAAAAGCCTCTCGATAAGAAACTAAGGGACCCAAAAAAAAATGATAAAATAAATAAATGCAAGACCTAACCAAGAGGATGGGAGGTCTCATCACGAGCCGGCCCATTATGTTCATAGGTATTTAGCAGTATGACATTTCCACTATCTGGTCAGCAAACCAGGGCAATGACCTTTGGTTGCATGGCCAAAGGAAAGGGGGTCTCATCACGAGCCAGCCTTCTCATTTCTGCGAAGATACTAGTGGTTAACACTGTCAGCTCTGGCCACCAAGCCAAGGCAGTGTCCTCTTCGTCAGAGCTTGTAGTAAAAAATAAATAAAAGAAATATAAGGCAATAAAGGGCTTGGAAAAAATGCATCCATGACGGGTACAGCTCGCCTCCTACAAAGGCACCCACAGACAACACCAACCCTTGGTCTTACTATAACTGGACATCCCTAAAACCATATCACCTCATTACACATGGCTTGAATGATCCTTTGAGGAAACTTTCCATCTCTTGTGGGTATTAGCCCAATAGGTTGTTCTCTTGGTTTCCTTGGCTTTGTATAGTAGATTTGTGTAATGTCTTTGAGCTCTTAGATGATTTGTTAGGGATTTCATGCATATGCTTGATAACTTTAATGATGACATATGATTTACATTGCTATGATATCTAGGACTGATGAGCCCATGGAGGGCGTAGTCTTTGATGTGCAGGACCATGCCCAGCGGACAGGTACCAGAGGATCGGTGCACATGGGGAGATGATTAGCTCGGACCTCCATGGGGCTG
>ML803482.1:75075-100153 GCA_009831015.1 Picea engelmannii | reverse complement strand
GCTAGCCGTTTTGCCAAAAGAGTCTTAAGGAAAGAAGAAGGAGCATTAGGCCTAGCCTTAGCTACACCTAAATAAGCCTTCTCTTCTTAGGGTTTTGATTTAGTGGCCCTGCCATAGCAGCACCATTAAACCTAATCCTCTTGCCCTTAGGTTTAAATATCTCCAAGCCATTAGTTTCACTCCATTTGACTCCATTAACCCAAGGCACAAGTCTAGAAGTACAACATTGAGGTTATTTGTGCTTAAATACTCTTTCAAACTCTTTAAAATTGAAACCCTAACTAAACCTAGCGTCTAGACTAACCCTAGTTTGATGATGACGTCTTGCCTCATTTGAATCTTTGCTTGGACCAAAAGTTGCGGCTGACTCATCTCTCTATAGCCATAGAGGTTTTATGCTATTCCATTGGTTGATTTGTCAAAAAGTCCACCTCATTGACTAGCTAACCCTAACCCTAAAAACAAAAATAATATAGGTGACGTCACACTTGTTTGATCTCTTGTTTGGCCTGAAACATTGTGACATTTATCGCCTTATTTGATAGACTTTGAGTTGTTGATTGCATTCATAAGATTATTTGAGAAAACGTTCCACTCATTGTCCTCAAATTGACCTGTTAATAAGGCTGACGTCACCCTAGTTCTGCATAGTGACGCAGCAACAATATTGGTGTATGAGCATAATAATTGCATTGTGATATAACAAGGATTGATTGTGTACATTGAATGCCCATATCTCTTATGTATTTATTGAAGAAGTGATATAAGTCATTTGTCTTTGTTTAAGTAATCATTGACTTCATCAATAATTACATTTGATCATTGCTCATATATATGTTGAAGATAGTCATTAATATTTGAAGTACTAACCACTGCAACACATTTTAGTTTTATCTGTCTTGTCTCGCAAACAGGTGCCCTTATCAGTGGAATATCTTCTTTGACTATCTCCTTCTTGGCAGTAATCTGTGAAAGGGAATCCTTATCTTGATCCATTAGCCCTTTATCCCTTTCAGAAACCCAAATTACTAGGGACGTCTCCCTTGGACTAGCCATCCTAAATAGAAAGAGCTCCCCATCGAGGTGACAGTGGGTGGGGAAGCTCCTGTTATGCCAGTTTGAAGCCTTGACTCAAGCTAACTTAAACCCTTCCTACAAACTGTGAAATAACAATCCCAAAAATTAAATGAGTTCTAGCATTTTTATATGAGGCCTAACGCCTCACTTTTTTCCACAAACATAAAATAACATTCAATTTAAATGCATCCAACCCCTCATTTAATATTTACAAGTGAAACAAATGCAAAATACAGTCAAAATATCCCACACATGTGAGACGTTAAGGTATCTTGGCCAAGAAGAAGGCCTCCAAAGGCCATGTGGCATGAATTCAGAGCAAGGTGGGAGAAAGTGATGTCTCTCCTCACTGAAATTTATGCCATGCGTCATCAGTACCCCATGTGTGAATCAAACCCTATATTCATCACAACCTAGAAGGTAGCATCATCACCATAATAAGGACAAGTCCATGATCTAGGTGTTTTGTCTACGCCCTGGGAGTTGCATCTCACTCTACACTGTCTCTAAATACCTATTGCTATAGCATCCCTGATCCTAGTACAAAATAAGTCTTGGGGTACTTCTCCCAACCTATTGGTATTCCATCATATCTATGTAAAATCATGATTGAATATGCTCCTACCAAGCCCATATGTTCATCATTCAGGGTTCCAAGGGTGTGAGAGATGATGTTTGAGGGTGGCAAGTCACAGTATGACCCACTGGTCTCCATCACACATGCCAAAGTCCTACAATAAAGTTACAACATCCTTGGTACAATCCCAAGACATCCCTCAAAGAACCATGTCAGGGCCATCCAAAACAAACCAAAGCATAAAAACATGGTTTTCCAAAGTTCATAAGAAACATTAGTCCCTAAAAAATTCAAAGTAAGCTACAACTTAAGGTATAAGCCATGTAAGGAAATTCACCCCAATATCCCTTCCAGGCATCATACCAGCCTGAGACCCCATGTGACTTGACAAGTTTAAGTATGGGAGGGACTTCATCCAACCCTATTAGGTGTGCCACCTAGACAAGAAATAAAATAACCCAGGTAGAGGGATAGGTCTCGAGGGTGACATGAAAAGTAAAAACCCTTCAAGAGTAAGTGTGATGGTGATACAGTTTTATGGATTACTTAATGGCTTGTGGTGTCATTAAATCCATTTCTATGAGTGTATTTATGGAGGGTGTGCTTGCTCTTGAGTCACCCTATTGTGCTACTTATATTATTAGTATAATGCACTCATTAATTATCAATCTAGGATTCGTAATCAACAGAGTTACAACACACCAGTAAGAAAGGTAATTCTAATGTCATGAGTATAGAACTATTCTAGATTATGCATCTGGAAAAAAAGCAAACTAGCAAGCCAAAACACACTTTGGTTGTCTTTCACAGAGAGGCTACCTACTCCATTATGGCACATGCAAGTATGAGATGGAGTTCTTTGACAGATCAACTAAGTTATCTAACCCAAAAAGCTAACTATGCAATCACACTTCTAAAAGGGAAATCACACATCAATCATCAAGACATAGCATGGGTAGTTCAATAGTCAATATACTGAGTATGTTGTGGTTCACAATGTGTTGTTGTGAACTTCACTAGTTCTCCTTCAAATATGTCTGACTATTGCTACCAACATTCATGTCCATGAAACAAAATCAAATTCATAAAAACAGAAAAAGAGCATATGCAAAACAGAGTAAGTAAAGATCTCTAAGCAATCATATAATCAAAACCCTAAACTGAACTATACTGCTATCATATGAAAGGATCAAAGCTTCAGCTAGTCTAACATTTATATTATTGAAATCAACTACTAACACTAATCTATAAGGATGCTGACCTTTGTTGGGTAGTGGGCCCTTGCTACTTCAACAGGTCAGTGACTAGAGTCTACAGTAAGCTTGCTTTCAATCCACACATTACTCTTACTCAAACTTCAAAACATAGAATTAAACTATGCTAACAACTCAACTCACATTCATTCATAAACGATCAAGACATGGAGATAAATGACATCCTTCTATTAAACTTCAACTCAGAATATGTTCTACAATATGTAAAGCTGCTTCACATGTTGTGTTATGCTAACTCTCTACTACTTCCACCATCCTTTCTATGACTATTTAAACAGTCTTAGTCGTTAAACACAAGGAGGTGAAATCTTTACCAGATCTGTCAATTGTCAAATTTATATATTCAGTTACATATTTTAAGCTTCATCCTCATGACACGAAGTGTATGAGGATGAAGCAATAAACAAACTAGCTTAACATAGCCTGGTTAGAGCTTTGATGATTCAACAAACATCCAACAATTATCTTGGGCACGATCTGGAGCTAAACTTGGTATATTCTGCTTCCTGTATTGGTACTGGATCGTAAAAGGTTAGATTCGGTAAATGGTACCGGATCCGAACAACACGCAAGTGGTTGGTACCGAACTAGAAAAGTCTTCGGCCATTGGTATTGGATCACGATAGTGAATGGTTCAGTACTGGATCTGAATGGAAGGTACGCTTGGTACCAGATTCGGACAGTGGCAATCTAGCGCATAAGTACTGGATGGATGAGATGATACAGAAATGATGGACTCATCTAGAGGTCTAAGGTTACACATGGAAATTTAAAACATTAGTACATGAAACATTTAGTCTCCTAGCTCAATAAACCACAAAATGCATGAATTCAATTATACTTTACCTTATGACCTCATCAATGGCTAATGGTAGTGTTCTTTGTAATTTATCCAAGCTTAGGTAGGCCAAAAAGGTATAAATGAGGAGTATAATAGGGTAGTGGGTATGTCAATTTAGAGGATCAACACACCCCATATTTACACATTTTTTTTTCCAAACCCCTGTATTAGCCATATTTCTAGTCCACTTTATCATATTTGCAAGTCTTGTTTTATAAGGTTTCAAGATTTAGCATTTCTATTTGGGACCGAGGTGAGCATTGAAAGAGTAGAGCTCAAGTTTGGACTAGATTTTGTTAGTCCTTTCTTGCTACCATTCCTTTATTTCTTTAGCATCAATTTCTTGTTATTTTAATAGAAGCTACAATTAACCTCTGGGCCTTCATCCCCTCTTCTCATGAGAGAATGGACCATGACCCATTTCCAAATTTTATTACACTATATGAGAGGCTCCAATATGGTAAGTGTCAAGTATGGTGGGGAACGAAATGTTACCCTTGTGAGGGCCCCCTAGTAGTACCCCTTTTCCCTAGGCTATGACAACACATGACTATGGAATATAAGCTAACCAACAAGGTGAAACAATGAAACTGACACAATTTCCCAAATTAGTGATCCATTATCCAACTTCAACCCAAGATTCTCATCCACGTGCCCAAAAAATTAAGCACAACACTTTGCATGAAAGAAGGACTAACATACCTCATGGTGAAAATGGATTACCATATCCCATACTTTGGGTTTCTTGGATGTGATGGGCCTTGGTTAACCTATAGTTGTAAAGGTACTTGAGGGGGGGGTTTGGGATTCCATTTGTGGACATGATGATGATCATCATGGTCAAGATCATTTTCTCCATTTTGGGCCACAAGACATGATCTCCTCTAGTTACCCCTAAGCATGGTAGGGGGGGAGGTAACAATTCCCAACAACGAAGCTGCAAACCCTTCTCATTTCCTATGATATCCATCAAAATATGGTGGATTCAACTTCCTGATCTATCCTTGTGAGACATATAGCAGATATCATATCTTCTGATGTCCAACAAGGGACACACTTGGGCTACTCACTAACCCTGATCTTACATGGGTTCTTCTGGTAAGGTGTCCCAGGGAGTGGTGATGTTGTTTGTTGACACTCCTTGATTGTTTATACCTTATGGGGTCCTCCCTTATATCATATTACTTACAATATATTGTTTTCCCTTCACTGGCTACTTGTTTTGTGCCAGAGTCTTTGTTGACTTATTTCTGCAACATGTTCATACTATGTAGCATCTCTTCCTAATATCTCATTATCCTTCAATTATCTGCTTGATAGATCTGCACTTATTTTTATAGGCTTATCACTATTTCAACCAACTCTATGGGCCATGTTATTTCAATATGTTTACTTTTTTAAATCCCACCACAAGATCCCCAAATCTTTCATAACTATGGAAGAAACTACCACTGTCACCTAAGTAGGATCTTCTCTCATTTTAGTGATGCAGGAGGTCCACCACAAGGGAGTATTCCCTGGTGACCTCAAGGGATCAAATCACAAGTTCAGTTGCCAATTCTACCACACACTATCTTTATCACCTGTTACTTGGTATAGGTATAGGAAGGAAAAAGATATTGTAAGATGGTTGTTGTACTTTCCCAGAAAAAGAAACAATTTGCAGCATATATATGGAAATTACCAAGATAAAGCATGCAACAATAAACTTTGTGGACACTAGGAAAGTTAGATTGCATTGTGTTTATGATTGAAAACATCAATGAGGTTTCACCCACAAAGTATTGCTAAAGCCTATTATTATAAAAAAAAACTAAATAATACTAGTAGGTGGGACCCCCTTGAACTATTGGAAAGAAGATATGTTCATTTTCGTGTTGAGATGATGTGCGACACATGGTTGACAAAGATTTTGTTGTTATTGATTATAAATTGAGCTTATGAGAGATTGATCCCTTATGTTACTACAGCCTATGTAATTCATTGATGTCAATGTTGTATGTTCTTATCGCACCTGCAAAACAAATATGTTAGTAAAATTACATAAAGGGCAGTTTTGAGAGAAGAAAAACACTACAACGAATGCAAGGGAAGGGGACCTAGTTCTGCAATATCACATGTGAATAAACCCAAAAGAGATGATAAACAATTGCAAAATAGGGTTTGAAATCTATCCTAACTATACTACATGCATGAGAACACTTGGTGATTAGTGTTAAGCCCTAACTAGCAAATAAATGGTTCTGGAATTATGATCGAATTACATGTTTAAAATGCATATGGTTGAAATGTTGGTGGCTCATTTGGAAAGATGATAATGCTTATGGTCATGCGTTTGGTGTATTGAATTATGTGACGTGAAATGGCATATGTTGATTGCGCTACTGGCTTTTAATGTGGTGATAGTTTCAATACATGTTTGATTAATCTTCTTAATGGGGAATTGTTGGCATGTACTGTTGAGTAAATGAGATGTGGGTGGAGGCGACGTGCATTTACTACACGTCACCTTTACCCTTCCCATTGGCCTCCACCCTAGTCGGCTATTGTTCGATATTGCTTCTATGTTGATGCTCCAAAATTTTAGCAGGGTGAAACTGCTCAACCACCTCTCGTTTTAAGGATTTTGATTAACAAGTATGTCCTTTTTTTTGGCCATTCTTGAATTCACTCTGGTTATGAAATGATTATTGGCACAGGTGTATGGGTTTGTGTTTTTCCTATGTGTTGCAACTGTGTAAAATCTTAATTCTTGAATGAAAATGGATGGTTCTTCCTATAATATTTTTGAGTTTGTAGAGGTTATCGGTCTTCCTGGCAGTAGCTCTCTGTTACTACTACTGGTTCATTTGGAGGTTTTTTGTTTAAATCTTGGGTGGAAAATATCTTCATGCACTGTTACTATACCCAGTCTCTATCTTTCCTGGGTATAATGGCTGAAGGTCTTCTATGCCACTATGTTGTGTTTCACCTCGACATTGGTTTTTCCACTACTAAGGGTCATGAAATGAGTGCTCAGTTCTTAATTTGTCCCTATCTCCACCTCAGTACTATGGTAGTTGGACAAAGAACATGAGGGTTATACCTTGCGTGCGATAATTAAATTGCAAAGCCGGGTAAGAGCCTCGCCCTTCTTTCCCCCCCCCTTGCCTGTCCACAAATGACTTGTTTAAACATGCATGTCAGTCGTTTTGGATAGATGGCCCAAATTGTAAGTCACATTGAATTGTTTTCTTGTACAGTGGCAAAACTACATTGCCTGGGAAAATTACTTTGTGCATAGCTTGTGTCTAAATGATGGTTGTTGGTTGTATGATGAATTGTCATTTTAGGCATGGCATTTGGTCTTTATTATTTTGGTTACTGCATATATATGTTAACAAACATAATTGTGTTTTGATGGGTTCTACTGTAGTAATAGTGACTTCATTATTTTTTTGAAAACATGACTTTGAGAATAGTTGTGGATTGAAGAAATGTATGGACAGTGGTTGATATTGATAGTTACATACTGAAATTGGGTATTGTCCGTGAATTGTTTTACAATGCAGAATGTGTAAATAAAGGGAACAAAAATTCTTACAAATTATGTGGAATACTTACTATTTTGTGATGGCACCATGTTGGATACTTGGTTATTGACAGTGAACTAGTTAAGTACACAGTAATTGTTATTCGGTCACAATGATTGTTGGTTGGTGCATCTATTCTTACTGCAGAATGTTTTATGGATCACTTGATTAATATGATGAACAGTAATCGTTCTCCTCCCCTCCCATTATCTCATTTTCCACTAATTACAAATCCTATCACCTTCCCATCTCATTTTTCACCCCATGTTCTGAGATAGATTACAGTCAAGGAAATTTATGTGTTAAATTGGATGAAAGTGGCAGTGTCTTGGGTGGATAACAATGAGGTTTTATTGGTTGTTTTACAGTTGATTGTTGTTGTCATTTAGTAGTGACCATGTCTTCTTCCCTTTCATTAATATCATATTTTCTCTCAATACAAACCTCTCATATGTCCCAGGATCCTTTTCCACTCCCTTGCTCATTGATTAATGGTAAAAAAATTTGTATGGATTTGGATTGCATGAGTCTGATACATTCTGAGCCAAATCTATTTCATATTTTCAAGAGTTTTCATGCATGATTATTTAAAAGACTATTTTCTAATCGATAACACATGTAGGATGATTTTTTTCAGTCGAGGAAGACATGGCCGAGGAAACAGAGGTAGAGGTAATTGGAACCAAGGCCTAAGAAGGCCCAAGTTCTCTATACATTTTGACGTTGATTCAGAAGATCTTGGTCAATTGTTTTTCTTTAATTGGATTAGAAAGGGAATAGTCCAACCTATGCCTGAAAGGCCTCCTTTTCAATCCCAGCAAGCCCCCAGTATCCTCGTACCTCCTCATGTCTCATTACAACCGAAGGTCCCTAAAAATAATGGATGGCAGGAAATTGTCCACCCAACAGTCTCCCAACATCGTGGCTGGCCCAACTTGTCCTTGCATTATCCTCCGCCTTTGAACCCCATTTTCCAAGCTTCCCCTGACCACTCGCCGGTGCAATCCTCCCATGCTAGCAAGAGATTAAAAATCGAGGCCCACCATGCCCTTGAGAAAGGAAAAGTACTTGCTTCCCCCTCCTCACCCTCCATTGGCTCTAACAAATATGTGTCTTCCCCAATGCATTTGAGGGATGATTGTTCCCATGTGATCAATGAGATTAAGCCTAAAGGCTTTGCACAACCAAAGGAAAATCCAGGAAAATCAAGAGGTGACAGCAACAACCAAGGAAGGGTTGCGCACAGACTAGGAAATGTGGTTTCTGAGTTTTATGTTATATATTGTTTTATGACAGTTGACTTCATGGATCTTTGGACAACATGTTTTATTTTGGATATATGTGTATTATTTTTTGAAACAATGTCAAATTTCATGAGCTAAAATTGGCAAAAGTAAATATGTTGATGGGAGACACAAGGAGGTGTGTTTGCTTAACTAATGATTATGTTATGATTGTTATGATTGTCATCACTAAAACAAGGGGTCCCACCTACTAGTTATTATTTATTATGACCCTTATTATAATTATTACTTTTCCCCCTAACTAAAGTTAGTTTAGTTTTTTAATTAACTTAGCTAATGCATTGGTTTAACTACTTCAACCAATTTTAACTTGTTAAAAGGAAAAGAAAAGGGAGGAACGGAGGAGGATAGAAGCATAAGCATGCTAAGGTTTGTTCTTTGAGTTTATGTTGAGATAGTTCAGTTTTCATTCATTCGTACATTCATCAAAGCCTAATTATCTTTTGTGATAGCATGGTCTTATTGTAGACAACATATTCAGAGCTGAATCAAATCATCCAGACACTTGTTTTTCAGAGGTGTTGATCTATCTTTGATAGTCTGTGTAGACTTGTCTGTTTCTGAATTAATTTTCATGACTGATAAAGGCTATTGTGTAGAGTGGAGTGGCCAACAATTTGCGGCAAGCTGATCCTACTTTTAGAGTTCATTTTTGGTGTTCTTTCAGAGGTCCTTTTGTATGTTCCATCGGGGATGTCTAAGTTTGACTTTGGTCCAAGATTTCTGTATGAGATTTTGTAAAGAAAATTACTCTTTGGTGAATTGGAATGAAATAAAGGATTGCTTTATGTATCAACTATCTTGATTATCATCTTGGTGTCTTTAATTATGTTCTTACATTTATTTCAGCAACTGTTATATTCAAAAAATTACATAAAAAGTAAATTTCCAGCAAGCTTTTTGTTGATAAAGGACTAGCCTAAGCACTTGTAATTAATACTTGTGAGTTAGGATGTTAATTTTGTTGGCTATAAACATAGGGTGATATTCTTGTCTACCTTTCTTTAGCCAAGTAAAGTCTAAAAATGCTTGAGTAAGATCAATTCATATATTTTCCTCAACATTTATTTGGCGACTATACTGGGGAGATCTTCGATATCTCTCCAGGTAATTTTTATACTCGATTTTCATCAATACATATTTATTTTTCTGTTATTGATTCCCTGAATGCTTTTCTATTCATGATTGTTCCTGTTGAAAGGAAACCCAAACTTGATCCCGGTCTCCAAGACCACACCAATATTTCTTTGAACATGTTTCATACTATTTTAGACACTGCTATGACCCGTGCTGAGCTTAATCATTTTTGGGCAGGAATTGAACGAGATATTAGTGTCCAAGAACAGTTGGAGGCTAGGCGTAGGAAGCCTAGAAATAAACAATAACCTTTTGTTTCTTCAGTTTTGGCCTTCCTTTCATGTCCCTAGATTCTCATTAAAAAGTATGGGCTTTTTCAGTTCGATGAAGATGCCACAAACACACTGTGGCATGTGTCCTCTCCTATTAACTTAGCACCTACTACTCACCCACTTCTGAAGTTTAAAGAGAATTTTCCTAAGTTTTCAAGGAATAACACTTTCATTACTAATGAACACCTAGTGGCATTTCTAACGCTTGTCATAACATAGGGGCTAATGACAATGAAACTTGCATGCGCTTGTTTGTTAATTCCTTGGAAGGAAAGGCTGCAGATGAATTAATCTATTGTTTCTGATCCACTTATGGGAAATCCAAAATCCCTACCAAGAATTTAAGGGAATAGAATAATGTTACCTACAAGGAGGGTGAGACTATCAAGTCTTTCAACTTGTGTTTCACAAAATTATACAATCAAATCCCTGAACTTTTCCGCCCCCAAAACCAAGCCGTGTTCATGCATTACTACAATGCATTGCCTTCTCCCTACCGCCACAAGCTTGAGGAAAAATCCATTGATTATCTCGGTTCCTCTTTACATACTTGTTCATAGTATGGAGAACAACTGGAAAGAACTAGTCTTCCCGAGGAAGAATCAATTAGGCAGACATACATGTCTTCTCTCTTGCAGCTAGTACAAGATATGAACAATCGAATGATAGCATTCGAGTGGAAGGGTATTGTTTCCCCTCTCATCCCTGGAGCTTCATCCTCCTCTGTACCCCCCTTTATAAACCTGGTCGAAAAAAAAATTAATCCCAAGGCTATCTTGCTTCGGAGTTGGTTTAACTTTTGCGAGGAACACCATGAAGAAACTACATGTGAGGTAAAGAAGAGTGCCAGAGATAAGATCTTTGGTAAGATAACAAAAGCTACGATCGTTTTCCTAGACTTTGCGGAGCCAGAGGATGTCATGGTTATCAATACTAGAAACAAAGCCTACACTCCCAAGGGAAAATTTGATCCTCCCCGCAATTATTCTAGCCCAAGTTCGTCCTCAACTTCCACCGCGCCCCAAGTTCCTAAAATTCCTGAGCATCAAGGAATCACTCCCTCTCCCCCTCTTCCAAATACAATATATTGAATCAATTGGCCAACATCAAAGCATATGTAACCCTCCTAGACATGGTTGTCGTCCATGAACAACAGATGCATCTAAAACAATTCATGGAAGGAAAATATTCCATTGTAGCCAATCTTTCTGAAGAGGTAAACGCAAAGGATTCTTTTGTAAATAAAGTAGGTGTAAATAAATTTAGATACCCTGTAAAAAAAAAAACCTTTTTATATTTCTGTAAATATCATGGATAAGATCGCCCATTATTTACTCATCGATGGTGGTTCAGGCCCATGTGTCATGTCGAAGATTATTATGGAAGAGCTAGGCTTGTCTTGTACAAACAAAAATTCCAGAAGCATGCTCTCCTATAATAGTCTACAACAGACAACCATAGGCGAGATTAAGGATGTAACCTTGGTTTTATGCACTCATCCTGAGATAAGGACAACCCTCAGCATTCAGGTGATTGATATGCATGTAAGCAATTACGAAATTATTTTGGGAAGAGATTGGAAATCCCTAACAGGTAGGTACCTCTCACTCGATGGGACACATCTATCTGTTCCTTAGAATGTTAAGAACATTATAGTCCTTAGAGAGGGAATAATTTCACCTTACATAGAAAGTGTCCCGCAATCCAGCGTAAACTATATCAAGGAAGACAGAGGAGTGTATTCCATATTTGCTGAGGAGGATAATATTCCTCTGGAAGGTATTGATTCAGATGATGAATTATGGCGTATGCACTTTGATGGTTCATGCTCTAGTGAAGGTAATGGGGTTGGTATTATCTTGGTTTCCCCTGCAGGAAAAATTCATAATTTTTCATACAAGTTGCAGTTTTCTTTTTCAAACAATGCCACTAAATTTGAAGCCTTGTTGTTAGGAATTGAGAATTCCCTTAATATTGGTTTTGGTCACCTTTCAGTTTTCGGAAATTCTAAGCTTGTTGTGAACCTAATAGGTAATACTTTCTCTCCTAGCGACAAGCTGACATAACCATATTCCCAGACTGTTTGGGCACTTGTCTCAAACCTTCTATCCTTCAACATCACTCATGTTAAGAGGGAGTTGAATTCAATAGCTGATTGGTTAGATGTATTTGTAGCCTCGCCTACACAACAACTCTTGCCTCGATGACCTGATTGTGCTTTCCAATCTCTGCATCATCCATACATTTATGAAAATGAAGAATTCTGGAAGGCCATCCCTAACGATGAGAGCATTGGTGTTGTCATTCAAAATCAAACTCTTGAGCTTGGGGAGATGATATCCATAGAAAATAACAAGATTCCTGAGGTCTTGAATCCTCTTGAGAGTTCGTTTTACTTGAGTGTTGTAGGCAACGAAGAAAAACAGGAAGAAGAGGAGTTACAAAAGAAGGTGGTTGAAACCATCTCCATGAACATTAGGACACCTATATCTTCAACGAACATTAAAATAAATGTGCAGGGTTATGATAAAGAAGAAATGAGGTCTGTCGAGTTACTTGGTGGATTTCAAAATGTTTTTTCTTGGTTTAATATGGATCTTCGTGGTTTTGATCCAGGTCTTGTTCAACATACTATGAAACTAGCTAGGCAAAAACAAGGACTTGTCAACTCTGCAGTGAAGGCAACCAAATATTTCTTAAAGACTAAAATGTTATTTTTTGTCCACCCTGAATGGGTTTCCAATTGGGAACCAACTTCGAATACCATTGATAATATTAAAACTTTTCTTAGTCTCCGAACCTTCAGGAAAGCGAATATGAGGAACCCTTTCCCTCCCCTCGATGCTAGAATGATTCTGTGACATGTTGTAGAGTTACAGTTGAATCCCTTGACAGTTTTTTTGGTTATAGTAGAATCAAAGTAGGAAGGGAAAATTGTCACAAAAACACTCTTATTACAAATTGCAATACTATGTCTTACAACTGCCTATCTTCTAGTTTATTTGATGCAAGTACCACCTTTAAAAGGGCTATACACACGGTTTTTAAAGAATTGGTCAGTCTCCATGCTTATCTTGATGATTTAATTGTATGCGTCAAGGGGCTAGTAATTACGCCAGAATTTCAAGTGTTGGGTCATTTCCAGATTACCTTTGTCTTGGACACTAACTCAAAAATTCTAAAGGAATTACATAGACAATGGTTTTCCTGCAACATTAACAGTCCTCACTTGAAGTATTGTGAAGGACCAGTGTGAAAGGGTTCTAATGCTGATTGGATTTTTGTATATTATTATCCTATATATGCTTTCATTTTTTGTGCTTCTTCTTGTGCTTTACTGTACTTTGATTTTTGCTATGTAATTTAAGGTTTTTCTTGCTACTTTTCGATTCTGTCTTTTATTGCTAATGTTTTAAATTCTACATTTTTATTTCTGTTGTGATTTTTATCCTTGTTATCTTTAGTTTTGGGTCAATATAGAATGTTGGATCAATCATGCCATAGTGACACTCCTGCGAAGCATTTTTATTCAATAACAATCAATCTTACACAGCTATTATGATATCTCCTCTGAAGGGCCCTTGAAATTGTTACATTTTTCATTGTTGTCTTATAAAGAATTGGCTCCCTCCCACTTCTTCTTGCCATTTCTTCATCCATTGTGATTTTAAGGGAAAATCCTAAAAGTTTCCTCCTTAATAGTTTGAGAGCAGATTCTAGTCGAATAATTGTGCATACAACGGTTAAAACCCCTCATACTTAACATTTTCCATACGCTATTCCTAAATTCCTGGTCATTATTCCATTAAATACACTCACTTTCCCCTTGTTGCATAATTATTCTGGTTACAGCTTCTTAATTACTATCCTTGGTCTGTGAAACCATGAGTTCCGAGTTCTAAATCTGTTGAAAACAAATTTCCCTGTGGAGTTGCCAGTTTGTTGACGATTGAAAATGTCAATGAGGTTTTGCCCGCAAAGTATTGCTAAAGCCTATTATTATAAAAAAAACTAAATAATACTAGTAGGTGGGACCCCCTTGAACTATTGGAAAGCAGATCTATTCATTTTTGGTGTTGAGATGATGTGAGACACATGATTGACAAAGATTTTGTTGTTATTGGTTATAAATTGAGCTTATGAAAGATTGATCCCTTATGTTACTACAACCTAGTCTATACATTGATGTCATTGTTGTATGTTCTTATCGCACCTGCAAAACAAATATGTTAGTAAAATTACATAAAGGGAAGTTTTGAGAGAAGAAAAATACTAGAACGAATGCAAAGAAAGGGGACCTAGTTCTACAATATCACATGTGAATAAACCCAAAAGAGATGAGAAACAATTGCAAAAGAGGGTTTGAAATATATCCTAACTATACTACATGCATGAGAACACTTGGTGATTAGTGTTAATCCCTAACTAGAAAATAAATGGTTGTGGAATTATGATTGAATTACATGTTTAAAGTGTATATGGTTGAAATGTTGGTGGCACATTTGGAAAGATGATAATGCTTATGGTTATGCATTTGGTGTATTGAATTATGTGATGTGAAATGGCATATGTTGATTGTGCTACTGGCTTTTAATGTGGTGATAGTTTTAATACATGTTTGATTAATCTTGTTAATGGGGAATTGTTGGCATGTACTGTTGAGTAAATGAGATGTGGGTGGAGGTGATGTGCATGTATTGCACATCACCTTTACCCTTCCCGTTGGCTGCCACCCTAGTCGACTATTGTTCGATCTTGTTGTTGTGTTGATGCTCCAGAATTTTAGCAGGGTGAAACCGCTCGACCACCTCTCGTTTTAAGGATTTTGATTAACAGATATGCCCTTTTTTTGGCCATTCTTGACTTCACTCTGGTTATGAAATGATTACTGGCTCAGGTGTATGGGTTTTTGTTTTTCCTAAGTGTTGCAACTGTGTGAAATTTTTGTTCTTGAATGAAAATGGATGGTTCTTCCTATAATATTTTTGAGTTTGTAGAGGTTATTGGTCTTCTTTGTGGTAACTCTCTGTTACTACTACTGGTTCAGTTGGAGGTTTTTTTTTAAATCTTGGGTGAAAACTATCTTCACGTACCATTACTATACCCAGTCTCTGGCTTTCCTGGGTTTAATGGACAAAGGTCTTCTACGCCACTATGTTGTGTTTCACCTCGGCATTGGTTGTTCCACCGCTAAGGGTTACAAAATGAGTGCTCAGTTCTTAATTCGGCCCTGTCTCCACCTTAGTACTGTGGTAGTTGGACGAAGAACACGAGGGTTATACCATGCATTCGTTAATTAAATTGCCCAGCCAAATAATAGCCTCGCCCTTCTTTCCCCCCCCCCTCCATGGATCGTTACCTGTCAACAAATGACTCATGTATCTCTTTGTGTGCACACCCTTGGGCTCAAAAGTTCCACCATTATGAGGAGTTGGCTTCATTCCCTCGTGTCGGCTACAGAGTAGACCCTTAACCCTCAAGTCTCGAATTTAGTAGAGGATATTTTCATACCTGTCAAGTTGATACAGGTTATCGTGGGTTGAATGTATGATCGAGTATTGATGAATACAAATTCGCCTAGGCTGGTCGTATGGTCGTCCTGTTGTTTTATAATTTACTTACTGCACCTGTGATGATAAGAATAAACCCTTCATTGAGAATTGCACCTTCAAAAGATATAATCACTTTCCTTATGTTAATACCTCAGTATTGTTACTGGAAAGGGGCCCTGCCCTGATTCAATTGGATGCGTGGGTATGCGTAGCTACCACAGCTTGTTCGATTGATTGATTTTCTTCAATAGTGGAAAATTGTTTGGGAGATACATGATCATTGGTTTTTGCACTAGTGAATTTCTTTGAATGTTTAGCTATCATCGGTGAAAATGTTTAACGTTGCTCATGTCATGTTGGGTGGTTGCAAATAAATATTAGTCATGGTAACTAAGTTTTTATTTGGTGCCAAATGACCACTAAACTGGATGATTGTAGAAAGACACCCACCGCAGCCTTGTGTTGTTGGTTGAATAGACCTCAATGCGCACAACATGGTCGATCACAGTGTGATTAAATCGATATCTCAGCATGATATGTTGAGTTATTATCATGACTATGTCTTTGATTATGTTAAGTGGAAATGTTGCATCGTGGAGTTTTGTTAGTTGTGCACTTTGTGTAGTATGGATAACATGGTTTTCACACTCAGGGGCACCCACAAAAGTTTAAACTTGTTATTTATTGAAATATTCCACCTATTTAAACATGCTTGTTAGTCGTTTTGGATAGATGGCCCAATTTTTAAGTCACGTTGAATTGTTTTCTTGTACAGTGGAAAAACTACATTGCCTGGGCAAATTACTCTGTGCATAGCTTGTGTCTAAATGATGGTTGTTGGATGTATGATGAATTGTCATTTTAGGAGTGGATTCGGTCTTTATTATTTTGGTTACTGCATATATATGTTAATGAACATCATTGTGTTTTGATGGGTTCTATTGTAGTAATAGTGACTTCATTATTGTTTTGAAAACATGACTTTGAGTATAGTTGTGGATTGAAGAAATGCATGGGCAGTGGTTGATATTGATAGTTACATATTGAAATTGGGTACTATCTATGAATTGTTTTAAAATGCAGAATGTGTAAATAAATGGAACAAAACCTCTTACAAATTATGTGGAATACTTATTTTTTTTGTGATGGCACTGTGTTGGATACCTGGTTATTGACAGTGAACTAGTTAAGTACACTGTAATTGTTATTCGATCACAATGATTGTTGGTTGGTGCATCTATTCTTACTACAAAATGTTTTATGGATCACTTGATTAATCACATGAATAGTAATCGTTATCCTCCCCTCCCATTATCTCATTTTCCGCTAATTACAAATCCTATCACCTTCCCATCTCATTTTTCACCCCTTGTTCTAAGATTGATTACAGTCAAGAAAATTTTTGTGTTAAATTGGATGAAAGTGGCAGTGTCTTGGGTGGATAATAGTGAGGTTTTATTGGTTGTTTTACAGTTGATTATTGTTTTCTTTGATTATTGACCATGTCTTCTTTCCTTTCATTAATATCATATTTTCTTTCAATACAAACCTCTCACATGTCCCAGGACCCTTTTTCACACCCCTGTTCATTGATTAACGGTAAAAAAAATTGTATGGATTTGGATTTCATGAGTCTGATACATTCTAATCCAAATCTATTTCATATTTTCAAGAGTTGTCATGCATGGTTATTTAAAAGACTATTTTCTAATCAATAACACATGTAGGATGAGTTTTTTCTAATCAATAACACATGGTCGAGGAAACAGAGGTAGAGGTAAGTGGAACCGAGGCCCAAGAAGGCCCAATTTCTCTATACATTTTGACGTTGATTCAGAAGAGCTTGGTCAATTGTTTCATGTAGGATTCTTTAACTGGATTGGGTAGGGAACAGTGCAACCTAGGCTTGAAAGGTATCCTTTCCAAGCCCCGCAAGCCCCTGGTATCCCCGTACCTCCTCATGTCTCATTACAACCGGAGGTCCCTGAAAATGATGGATGGAAGGAGATTGTCCACCCGACAGTCTCCCAACATCGTGGCTGGCCCAAATTTTCCTTGCCTTCTCCTCCGCCTTTGAACTCCATTTTCCAAGCTACCCCTGACTATTCACTAGTGCAATCCTCCCATGATAGCAAGAGATTAAAAACTGAGGCCCACCATGCCCTTGAGAAAGGAAAAGCAGTTGCTACCCCCTCCCCACTCTCTAATGGCTCGAAAACATCTATGTCTTCTCAAATGCATTTGAGGGATGATTGTTCCCACGTGATCAGCGAGATTAAGCCTAAAGTCTCTGCACATCGAAAGGCAAATTCAGGAAAATCAAGAGGTGACAACAACAACCAATGAATGGTTGCATCACAAACTGGGAAATATGGTTTCTGATTTTTATATCATCTATTGTTTTATGACAGTTGACTTCATGGATCTTTGGACAACATGTTTTATTTTGGATATATGAGTATTATTTTTTGAAACAATGTCAAATTTCATGAGCTAAAATTGGCAAAAGTAAATATGTTGATGGGAGACACAAGGAGGTGTGTTTGCTTAACTAATGGTTATGTTATGATTGTTATGATTGTTATGATTGTCATCACTAAAGGGAGTCACAAGGGGTCCCACCTACTAGTTATTATTTATTATGACCGTTATTATAATTATTACTTTCCCCCCTAACTAAAGTTAATTGATTTTTTTAATTAACTTAACTAATGAGTTGGTTTAACTACTTCAACCAATTCTAACTTGTTAAAAGAAAAAGAAAAGGGAGGAACAGAGGAGGATAGAAGGAGAAGCATGCTAAGGTTTGTTCTTTGATTTTATGTTGAGATAGTTCAGTTTTCATTCATTTGTACATTCATCACAGCCTAATTCTCTTTTGTGATAGCAGGGTCTTATTGTAGACAACATATTCAGGGCTGAATCAAATCATTCAGACACTTGTTTTAAGAGGTGTTGATGTATCTTTGATATTCTGTGTAGACTTGTATGTTTGTGAATTAATTTTCATGACTGATAAAGGCTATTGTGCAAAGTTGAGTGGGCATCAATCTGTGCAAGTTGATCCAGCTTTTAGAGTTCATTTTTGGAGTTCTGTCAGAGGTCCTTTTGTATGTTCCATCGAGGATGTCTAAGTTTGACTTTGGTCCAAGATTTATGTATGAGATTTTGTAAATAAAATGACTCTTTGGTGAATTGGAATGAATTAAAGTATTTCTTTATGTCTCAATTGTCTTGATTATAATCTTGGTGTATTTACTTATGTTCTTACATTTATTTCAACAACTGTTATATTCAGAAAATTACATAAAAAGTAAATTTCCAGCAAGTTTTTTGTTGATAAAAGACTAGCCTAAGCACTTGTAATTAATACTTGTGAGTTAGGATGTTCATTTTGTTGGCTATAAACATAGGGTGATATTCTCATATACTTTTCTTTAGCCAAGTAAAGTCTGAAAATGCTTGAGTAAGATCAATTCATATCTTTTCCTCGACATTTATTTGGCGACCATACTGGGGAGATATTCGATATCTCTCCGATTGATTTTTATACTCAATTTTCATCGATACATCTTTCTTTTTCTGTTATTGATTCCTTGACTGTTTTTCTATTCATGATTGTTCATGTTGCAAGGAAGCCCAATCTTGAGCCCGATCTCCAAGACCAGACCAGTATTGCTTTGAACCTATTTCATACTATTTTAGACACTGCTAGGACCCATGCTGAGCTTAACCGTTTTTGTGCAGCAATTGAACAAGATATTAGTGTCCAAGAACAGTTGGAAGGTAGGCGTAGGCAACCTAGAAATCAACAGTAACCTTTTGTTTCTTCAATTTTGGCCTTACTTTCATGTCCCTAGATTCTCATTCTTCTAGAAGAAGAAGAGGCTTGTCACCTGAAATCAGTCCTATTGTTGAAATAGAAAGAAGAAACGTAGTGTTATCTGTCCAACAAGGTGCTCTAAGGAGGACTTTATCTGATTCATCCAGCTCATGTTTCTTCCCTTCATATATCATCCACAAGATGGCATCTAGTGGTGGTTCTGATGGCACTGGAAGTGATTCATCTTCCCAATATTCATCGTCTTCAATGATTAGTAGCTTGTACAACCACCATATCCCAGTCCAATCTACGACAAACCCCACCAAAGTTATTAAAAAGTATGGGCTTTTTTAGTTCGATGAATATGCCACAAACACACCATGGAATGTGTCCTCTCCTATTAACTTAGCATCTGCTACTTGCCCACTTCCGAAGTTTAAAGAGAATTTGCCTAATTTTTCAGGGAATAACACTTTCAGTACCAATGAACACCTAGTGGATTTTTCTAACGCTTGTGATAACATAGGGGCTAACGACAATGACAATTGCATGTGTTTGTTTATCAATTCCTTGAAAGGAAAGGTTGCAGATGACTTCTTTGACCTTCCTCCTGAGATCCTGTCTACTTGGGATGAATTAATCTATTGGTTTAGATCCACTTGTGGGCAATCCAAAATCCCTGTCGAGAAGTTAAGAGAATACAATCATGTTAGCTACAAGGAGGGTGAGACTATTAAGTCTTTCAACTTGTGTTTCACCAAATTGTACAATCAAATCCCCGAACTTATCCGCCCCTAGAACCAATCCGCATTCATGCATTACTACAATGCATTGTCTTCTCCCTACCACCATAGGATTGAGGGAAAATCCATTGATAATCTCAGTTCCTCTTTACATACATGTTCAGAGTATGAAGAACAACTTGAAAGAACTCGTCTTCCCCAGGGAGAATCAGATAGGCAGACAGACATGTCCTCTCTCTTGCAGCTAGTACAATATATGAATAATCGAATGATAGAATTCGAGAGGAAGGGTATTGTTTCCCCTCTCACCCCTGGAGCTTCATCCTCCTCTACACCCCACTTTAGAAACTCGATTGAAAACAACTTTCAGCTCAAGGCTATCTTGCATTAGAGTTGGTTTAACTTTTGTGAGGAACACCACGAAGAAACTACATGTGAGGTAAAGAAGAGTGCCAAATATAATATCTTTGGTAAGAGACCAGAAGCTACGATCATTGTCCTAGACTTTTCGGAGCCAGAGGATGTCATGGTTATCAATATTAGAAACAAATCCTACACTCCCAAGGGAAAATTTGATCCTCCCCGCAGTTATTCTAGCCCGAGTCCATCCTCAACCGCCATCGTGCCCTAGGTTCCTAAAATTCCTGAGAGTTAAGGAGTCACTCCCTCTCCCCCCTCTTCCAAATACAATATCTTGAATCAATTGGCCAACATCAAAACAGATGTAACCCTCTTAGACATGGTTGTCGTCCCTGAACAACAGATGCATCTGAAACAATTCATGGAAGGAAAAGCTTATGTTGTAGCCAATATTTCCGAATAGGTAGATGCAGAGGATTCTTCTGTAAATAAAGTAGGTGTACATAACTTTAGATACCCTGTCAAAAAAATCCCTTTTTATATTTCTGTAAATATCATGGATAAGATCGCCCTTTGTTGCCTCATCGATGGTGGTTGAGGCCCAAGTTTTACATCGAAGATTATTATGGAAGAGCTAGGCTTGTCTTGTACAAAAGTAAATTCCAGAAGCATGTTCTCCTTTAATAGTCTACAATAGACAATCATAGGCGAGATTAAGGATGTAACCTTGGTTTTATGCGCTCATCCTGAGATAAGGACAACCCTCAGCATTCAGGTGATTGATATTCATGTCAGAAATTACTCAATTATTTTCGGAAGAGATTCGCAAGCCCTAACAGGTGGGTAACTCTCACTCGACAGGACACATCTATCCGTTCCTCAGAATGGTAAGAACATTATAGTCCTTAGAGAGGGAATAATTTCACCTTACATAGAAAGTGTCCTGCAATTTAGCGTAAACTATATCAAGGAAGACATAGGAGTGTATTCCATATTTGTTGAGGAGGATAATAATCCTATGGAAGGTATTGATTCAGATGATGAATTATGGCATATGCACTTTGATGGCTCATGCTCTAGTGAAGGTAATGGGGCTGGTATTATCTTGGTTTCCCTTGCAGGAAAAATTCATAATTTTTCATATAGGTTGGAGTTTGCTTGTTCAAACAATGTCGTTGAATCAGAAGCCTTGTTGTTAGGCATTGAGAACGCCCTTAATCTTGGTTTTGGTCGCCTTTCATTTTTTGGAAATTCTGAGCTTGTTGTGAACTTGATACGTAAGACTTTCTCTCCTAGCAACAAGCTGATAGAACCATATTCCCAAACTATTTGGGCACTTGTCTCAAACCTTGTATCCTTCAACATCACTCATGTTAAGAGGGAGTTGAATTCAATAGCTGATTGGTTAGTTGTCTTTGTAGCCTCGCCTACTCAACAACTCTTGCCTCGTTGGACTGATTGTGCTTTCCAATATCTGCATCATCCATACATTTCTGAAAATGAAGAATTTTTGAAGGCCATCCCTAATGATGAGAGCATTGGTGTTGTCATTCAAAATGAACCTCTTGAACTTGGGGAGATGATATCCATAGAAAATAACAAGATTCCTGAGGGCTTGACTCCTCTTGAGAGTTCGTTTTCCTTGAGTGTTGTAGGCAATGAATAAAAACAGGAAGAAGAGGAGTTACAAAAGCAGGTGGTTTAAACCATCTCCATGAACATTAGGACACCTGGATCTTCAACGAACATTAAAATAAATGTCCAGGGTTCTAATAAAGAAGAAATGAGGTATTTCGAGTTACTTGGTGGATTTAAAAACGTTTTTTCTTGTTTTAACATGGATCTTCATGGTTTTGATCCAGGTCTTGTTCAACATACTATGAAACTAGCTAGGCAAAAATAAGGACTTGTTAACTCTACACTGAAGGCAACCAGAGATTTTTCAAAGACTGAAATGTTATTTTTTTTCCACCCTGAATGGGTTTCTAATTGGGAACCAGCTTCGAAGACCACTGATAATATTAAAACCTGCCTTAGTCTCCGAACCTTCAGACAAGCGATTATGAGGAACCCTTTTCCTCCCCTCGATGCTAGAATGATTCTGCGAAATGTTGTAGAGTTACAATTGAATCCCTTGACATTTTTTTTGGTTACAGTAAAATCAAAGTAGGAAGGGCAAATTGTCACAAAACCACTCTTATTACAAATTGCAATACTATGTCTTACAACTGTCTGCCTTCTTGTTTATTTGATGCAAGTACCACCCTTAAAAGGCCTATTCACATGGTTTTTAATGAATTGGTCAGTCTCCATGCTTATCTTGATGATTCAATCATATGCGTCAAGGGGCTGGTAATTATGCCATAATTTCAAGTGTTGGATCATTTCCAGATTACCTTTGTCTTGGACACTAACTCAGAAATTTTATAGGAATTACATAGACAATGGTTTTCCTACAGCATTAACAGTCCTCACTTGAATTATTTCTAAGGACCAACGTGAAAGGGTTCTAATGCTGATTGGATTTCTGTATATTAGTAGCCTAGATATGCTCTCATTTTTTGTGCTTCTTTTTCTGGTTTATACTACTTTGATTTCTGCTATCTAATTTAAGGTTTTTCTTGTTGCTTTTCGATTCTGTCTTTTATTGATGTTGTTTTAAATTCTGCATTTTTATTTCCATTGCAATTTTTATCCTTTTCATCTTTAGTTTTGGGTCAATATAGAATGTTGGATCAATCATGCCACAATGACACTCCTGCGAAGCATTGTTAGTCAATAACAATCAAGCTAACAAATCTGTTATGATATCTCCTCTGAAGGGCCCTTGAAATTGTTACATTTTTCATTGTTGTCTTATAAAGAATTGGCTCCCTCCCACTTCTTCTTTCCATTTCTTCATCCATTTTGATTTTAAGGGCAAAGCCTAAAAGTTTCCTCCTTAAAATTTTGAGAGCAAATTCTAGTCGAATAATTGTGCATACAATGGTTAAAACCCCTCATACTTAACATTTTCCATATGCTATTCTTGAATTCCTAGTCATTTTTCCATTAAATCTGCTCACTTTCCCCCTGTTGCATAAGTATTTTGGTTATGTCTTCTTAATTACTGCCCTTGGTCTGTGAAACCATGAGTTCTGAGTTCTAAATCTGTTGAAAACAAGTTTCCCTGTGGAGTCGCCAGTTTGCTGATGAATTAAAACGTCAACGAGGTTTCTCCCACAAAGTATTGCTAAGGCCTATTATTATAAAAAAAAAAAAAAATACTAGTAGGTGGGACCCCCTTGAACTATTGGAAAGCAAATCTGTTCATTTTTTGTGTTGAGATGATGTGCAACACATGGTTGACGAATATTTTTCTATTATTGGTTATAAGTTGAGCTTATGAAAGATTGATCCCTTATGTTACTACAGCCTATTCTATTCATTGATGTCATTTCTATATGTTCTTATTGCACCTGCAAAACAAATATGTTAATAAAATTACATAAAGGGCAGTTTTGAGAGAAGCAAAATACTAGAACGAATGCAAGGGAAGGGGACCTAGTTCTACAATATCACATGTGAATAAACCCAAAAGAGATGAGAAACAATTGCAAAAGAGGGTTTGATAGCCATCCTAACTATACTACATGCATGAGAACACTTGGTAATTAGTGTTAAGCCCTAACTAGCAAATAAATGGTTGTGGAATTATGATCAAATTACATGTTTAAAATGCATATGGTTGAAATGTTTGTGGCGCATTTGGAAATATGATAATGCTTATGGTTATGCGTTTGGTGTATTGAATTATGTGATGTGAAATGGAATATGTTGATTGCACTACTGGATTTTAATGTGGTGATAGTTTCGATACATATTTGATTAATCTTGTTAATGGGGAATTGTTGGCATGTACTGTTGAGTAAATGAGATGTGGGTGGAGGCGATTTGCATTTACTGCACCTTTGCCCTTCTCGTTGGCCGCCACCCTGGTTGGCTATTGTTCAATCTTGTTGTTGTGTTGATGCTCCATAATTTTAGTAGGGTGAAACCGCTCGACCACCTCTTGTTTTAAGGATTTCGATTAATAGGTATGTCCTTTTTTTTGGCCATTCTTGATTTCACTCTGGTTATGAAATGATTACTGGCTTAGTTGTATGGGTTTGTGTTTTTCCTAAGTGTTGCAACTCTATGAAATTTTGGTTCTTGAATGAAAATGGATGGTTCTTCCTGTAATATTTTTGAGTTTGTAGAGGTTATCGGTCTTCCTGGTGGTAGCTCTCTGTTACTACTACTGGTTCAGTTGGAGTTTTTTTTTTTAAATCTTGGGTGGAAACTATCTTCATGCACCGTTACTATACCCACTCTCTGTCTTTCTTGGGTTTAATGGTCGAAGGTCTTCTATGCCACTATGTTTTGTTTCGCCTCAGCATTGGTTGTTCCACCGCTAAGGGTCATGAAATGAGTGCTCAGTTCTTAATTCAGCCCTGTCTCCACCTCAGTAGTGTGGTAGTTGGATGAAGAACATGAGGGTTATACCCTGAGTGTGTTAATTAAATTG
>ML803482.1:58387-75050 GCA_009831015.1 Picea engelmannii | reverse complement strand
GGATCGTTACCTATCCACAAATGACTCATGTATCTCTCTGTGTGCACACCCTTGGCCTCGAAAGTTCCACCATTACAAGGAGTTGGCTCCATTCCCTAGTGTCAGCTACAGAGTAGACCCTTAACCCTCCAGTCTCGAATTTAGTAGAGGGGATTGTCATACCTGTCGAGTTTCTATAGGTTATCATGGGTCAAAAGTACGCTCAAGTACTAGTGAATACAAATTCGCCCAGGTTGGTCGTATGGCAGTCCTATTGTTTTATAATTTAGGTACTGCACCTGTGATGATAACAATAAACCATTCATTGGGAATTGCACCTTCAAAAGATACAATCACTCTCCTTATGTTAATACCTCAGTATTGTTACTAGAAAGGGGCCCTTCCCTGATTCAATTAGATGCATGGTTATGCGTAGCTACCACAGCTTGTTCGGTTGATTGATTTTCTTCAATAATGGAAAATTGTTTGGGAGATACATGATCACTGGTTTTTTCACTAATGATTTTATTTGAATGTTTAGCTATCATCGATGAAAATGTTTAACGCTTCTCATGTCGCATTGGGTGGTTGAAAATATATATTGGTCATGGTAACTAAGTTTTTCTTTGGGGCCGAACGACTACTAAACTGGATGAATGTAGAAAGACACCCACTGCAACCTTGTGTTGTTAGTTGAATAGGCATGAATGCACACAACATGGTCGATCACAGTGTGATTAAATCGATATCTCAGTGTGATATGTTGAGTTATTATCATGACTGTGTGTTTGATTGTGTTAAGTGGAAATGTTGCACTGTGGACTTTTGTTAGCTGCGCACTCTGTGTAGTATGGATAGCTTGGTTTTCACACTCGGAGGCACCCACACAAGTTTAAACTTGTTATTTATTGCAATCAACCACCTGTTTAAATAGGCATGTTAGTCGTGTTGGATAGATGGCCCAGTTTTTAAGTCACATTGAATTCTTTTCTTGTACAGTGGCAGAACTACATTGTCTAGGAAAATTAATATGTGCATAGCTTATGTCTAAATGATGGTTGTTGGTTGTATGATGAATTGTCATTTCAGGCATGGCATTTGGTCTTGATTATTTTGGTTGTTGCATATATATGTTAATGAACATCATTTCGCTTTGATGGTTTCTAGTGCAGTAATAGTGACTTCATTATTGTTTTGAAAACATGACTTTGAGTATAGATGTGGATTGAAGAAATGCATAGGCAGTGGTTGATCTTGATAGTTATAGATATAAATTGGGTATTATCCATGAATTGTTTTATAATGCAGAATGTGTAAATAAAGGGAACAGGACATCTTACAAATTATGTGGAATACTTATTGTTTTGTGATGGCACTATGTTGGATACCTGGTTATTGACAGTGAACTAGTTAAGTACACAGTAATTGTTATTCGATCACGATGATTGTCGATTGGTGCATCTATTCTTACTGTAGAATGTTTTATGGATCACTTGATTAATATCATGAATAGTAATCATTATCCTCCCCTCCCATTATCTCATTTTCCACTAATTACAAATCCTATCACCTTCCCATCTCATTTTTCACCCCCAGTTCTGAAATTGATTACAGTTAAGGAAATTTCTGTGTTAAATTGGATGAAAGTGGCAGTGTCTTGGGTGGATAATAGTGAGGTTTTATTGGTTGTTTTACAGTTGATTGGTGTTGTCATTGAGCAGTGACCATGTATTCTTCCCTTTTATTAATATCATATTTTCGCTCAATACAAACCTCTCACATGTCCCAGGACCCTTTTTCACTCCCCTGCTCTTTGATTAATGGTAAACCAATTTGTATGGATTTGGATTGCATGTGTCTGATACATTCTGAGCCAAATCTATTTCATATTTTCAAGAGTTGTCATGCATGGTTATTTAAAAGACTATTTTCTAATCGATAACACATGCAAGATGAGTTTTTTCAGTCGAGGAAGATATCGACGAGGAAACAAAGGTAGAGGTAACTGGAACCAAGGCCCAAGAAGGCCCAAGTTCTCTATACATTTTGACGTTGATTCAGTAGAGCTTGGTCAATTGTTTCATGACATATTTTTTAACTAGATTGGGCAGGGAATAGTCCAACCTAGGCCTGAACGGCCTCCTTTCCAAGCCCCACAAGCCCCCAGTATCCCCGTACCTCCTTATGTCTCATTACAACTGAAGGTCCCTAAAAATGATGGATGGAAGGATATTGTCCACCCAACAGTCTCCCAACATCGTGGCTGGCCCAACTTTTCCTTGCCTACTCCTCCGCCTAAAAACCCCATTTTCCAACCTACCCCTGAGTCATGACCACTCGCCAATGAAATCCTCCCATGCTAGCAAGAGATTCAAAATCGAGGCCCACCATGCCCTTGAGAAAGGAAAAGAAGTTGTTTCCCCCTCCTCACCCTCCAATGGATCTAAGAAATATGTGTTTTCCTGGATGCATTTGAGGGATGATTGTTCCCACGTGATCAATGAGATTAATCCTAAAGGCTCTGCACAACCAAAGGCAAATTTAGGAAAATCAAGAGGTGACAGCAGCAACCAAGGAAGGGTTGCATCAAAGACTGGGAAATGTGGTTTCTGATTTTTATGTTATCTATTGTTTTATGACAGTTGACTTCATGGATCTTTGGACAACATGTTTTATTTTGGATATATGAGTATTATTTTTTGAAACAATGTCAAATTTCATGAGCTAAAATTGGCAAAAGTAAATATGTTGATGGGAGACATAAGGAGGTGTGTTTTCTTAACTAATGGTTATGTTATGATTGTCATCATTAAAGGGAGTCACAAGGGATCCCACCTCCTAGTTATTATTTATTATGACCCTTATTATAATTATTACTTTTCCCTAGTTTTTTAATTAACTTAACTAATGAGTTGGTTTAACTACTTCAACCAATTATAACTTGTTAAAATAAAAATAAAAGGGAGGAACAAAGGAGGATAGAAGGAGAAGCATGCTAAGGTTTGTTCTTTGAGTTTATGTTGATATAGTTCAATTTTCATTCATTCGTATATTCATCATAACCTAATTCTCTTTTGTGATAGAAGGGTCTTATTGTAGACATCGTATTCAGGGTTGAATCAAATCATTTAGACACTTGTTTTTCAGAGGTGTTGATCTATCTTTGATAGTCTGTGTAGAATTGTCTGTTTGTGAATCAATTTTCATGACCGTTAAAGGATATTGTGCAGAGTTGAGTGGGCAACAATCTGTGGCAAGATGATCCAACTTTCAAAGTTCAGTTTTGGTGTTCTATCAGAGGTCCTTTTGTATGTTCCATCGGGGATGTCTAAGTTTGACTTTGGTCCAAGATTTCTATATGAGATTTTGTAAAGAAAATGGCTCTTTGGTGAATTGGAATGAAATAAAGGATTGTCTTATGTCTCAACTGTCTTGATTATCATCTTGGTGTCTTTACTTATGATCTTACATTTATTTCAACAACTTTTATATTCATAAAATTACATAAAAAGTAAATTTCCAGCAAGTTTTTTGTTGATAAAAGACTAGCCTAAGAACTTGTAATTAATACTTGCGAGTTAGGATGTTAATTTTGTTGGCTATAAACATAGGGTGATATTCCCATCTACTTTGCTTTAGCCAAGTAAAGCCTGAAAATGCTTGAGTAAGATCAATTCATATATTTTCCTCAACACATTGGTTGTTGCAAATTACAGCAGTAAAACCAATCTTACAACAACAATAAGTATTTTGCAACAACAACAAGGTAAAGTGCTCAGAAATGTAGCAATTTAGCATGAGACATAAGCATTCATCAAAGTTCATAAAATTATCCAATTTCTAGAAGTAATTTCTGAAATAGTTAGGACACCTTTAGATGAGTGTATGCAAATATTTAATGTAGTTTTAGGTGGTTGTAGCAAAATTTTATAACAATAGCAAGAAATATTGTGAGTTTTCTAGATTTAGGGTTAGCAATGTTAGTAGAGCACTTGAGATATTTAGAAAAAGTGTTTTTAACAATTACTTTCACCACAATAGTTACTTCTAGATTAGTTCCTTTACCATTCTAGATCTATGGAGTCTCAAATGCATCCAAGATTGAAGGTTGATCTAGTTAAAACCAAGAGGTAGAGTTTAAACCCTAAGGTGCAAGAAAATTTGGGACTTAGGCTTTAGACTTTGAGGAGAAGAACGTCTAGGGTGCAAGAACTTTTGGGCCCTAGATAACATTTATCCCTTCTTAAAGCTTCACTTAGATAAATGATCAATTGTCTAGGGACAAAATCCTAAAGTGATATCACTTTAGGGATTTAGGGTTCTAACCCTAGCAAGGACAATTCACAAATTTTGGAGAAGTAAAACTTTGTGAGAGGAAGAAACACTTATGTTCCTCTATTTGGGTTTCAACAAAAAATAATCCTTGCAACAAAATAGTAATTTCACCATTTACATCAACAATATACCTTAGAAATGTAGATAATTTCTTACTTTATCTAATAAGACAAGAGAACAAAACCCTAATTACAAAAATATGCATCAAAAATCAGCAAACCATCCACAAGAGACTTTTCCCAAGCATACTGCACGAGAAATAAATACCAAGAAGGATGAAATAGAAAAAATGCTAGAAGAGTTACCCCACAATGGTGAGGAATGATGATGAAAATGAAAAGACTAGTGATATCCTTCTTATAGGAGGATAGCCTAGCATAATTTGTCCACATAACATAATATAAAATTGATTCAAGAGGGCCTGACCCCTCATTTTACCCTTACAAAATCCTAAAATGCAAAATACATCATGAAAAATTCCACATGTGTGAGACTTCAAGCCTTCCTAGGAAAGGAAGAGGCCTCCAAAGGCCATGTGGCACCAATCAAGAGTGAAGTGGGAGAAAATGATGTCTCTCCTCACTCAAAGTCATGCCAACCATCACATGTACCCTAGGTATCCACCAAACCCTAGCTCAATCCAACCCTAGAAGATGATGTCATCATCAAAGTAGGGCCAACATCCAGGATCTAGGTGTTATGTCCAGGCTAGAGGGAGTTTCATATTTTCTCTGCATAGTGTCTATTTGTATGTTACTTCAACGTTCCTAATCCCATGGATAAATAAGCTTTGGGGTAATTTTCCTAGCCTATGGGATTCCATCCCATTTTTGTGCCATCATGACTGAATTTTCTCATACCAATCCCATCTATCCATCGTCCAAGGTTCCAAGGATGTGAGAGATGATGTCTAAGAGTGGTGAGTCACTAGATGACCCACTGCTCTATACCACATGTGTCAAGGTCTTGCAATAAAAGGAACAACATCCCAGGAACAAGCCCATGATGTCCCTTAAAGAGCCACGTTAGGGCCATCCAAAACAAAGCAAGTGTAGGAAAAGGTTAACCAAGTTTCACAAGACAAAATAGTCCTTAAAGAATGAAAAGTAAGCTATATCTTACTATATAATCCATGTAAACAATTCGCCTCAGTATCCCCTTCAAGCATCACACCAGACCAGGACCTCATGTGAATTGGAAAGTTTAAGTATGGGAGGGCCTTCATCCAACCCTATTAGGTGTGCTAACCTAGACAGGAAAAATACCTAGGTAGAGGGATAGGACCCAACATAATCATGAAATAAGGAAACCCTTCAAGATTAAGTTTGATAGTGATATGGTTTTAGGGATTACTTCATGGCTTATGGTGTCACTGAATCAATTTTTATGAGTGCCTTTGTAGAGGGAGCTCTTTCTTTCTTGAGATACCCTTTCCTCGATACGTTTTGCATTATGAACCCATTTTTTTTTCTTTTTGACACCCAATTATCATTTGCAAGTCCCATTTATAAGGATTCAACTTTCATTCCTTCATTTTTTATTGGGATATTGTCCTTTATAATTTGGTGCATTCATTCACATACAAACAAGGGCAATTACCATTAAAGGGGGTACAACTCAAACTAGCTTGAGTATTTTATGGTGGCCTTTGTCAATTAGCAATGCCATGCATATATAGGGAAAATGCATAAACCTCTGGGCCTTTAGCCCCTTCTTCTCATGAGATAATGGACCATGACCCATTACCAAATCTTTGTACACTATGAGAGGCTCTGGGATGGAAAGTGTTAAGTATGGTGGGGAACGAAACATTACCCATGTGAGGGCCCCACAGTAGTACCCATTTTCCCTGGGTGGTGAAAACACGAGACTAGGGCATAAAAGATGAACACCAAGGTGAAACAAGGAAACTGAAACAATTTCCCAAGCCAATGATCCATTATCCAACTTCAACCAAAGATCCTCATCCACATTCCCAACAAATTATGAACAACACTTTGCATAAAAGAAGGACTAACATACTCATGGTGGCAATGGCTTACCATCTCTGATACACTAGGTTGATTGAATGTGATGAGCCTTGGTTGAACCATAGTTGTAAAGGTGATTGAGAGGGTCTGTTGGGATACCAATTGTGGACATTTTTATCATCATCATGTTTATCATCATCATGTTTAGAATAATGTTCTCCATTTTAGGCCATGAGACATGATCTCCTCTAGTTCCCCCTAGGAATGGGGGGGGTAACATATGACTCGAACATGGGGAAATGTGATCACTATAGAGCACATGAGAACCTCAACATATCTAGTTGTCCAAGACCTACAATAATGTTCCCACTTGAAAAAAAAACACCCTTTAGAATTACCGGCTAGTGGATGTGATCCACCTGAGTTAGAGATAAATCCAAAACCATGCTAAAAAATAAATTTCACTAAACTACAAAATGATAAAGTAATATTATACAATGATTAAATGTAATTTCCTAACATTTACTAATTATATACAAATAAAAATGAAATATATACAAGAATATGCAAGGCTATACTAGCATGAGTGCATGATGCAATATATATACAAATGAAATGCAATATGCAAATGTTCTACCTAAACTACACTAATCTATGTTAGTTGAAATTCTAGGTATAATCATATGACCAATGAAACCATCCCAACATTGTATCATAATGTCTACCTTCGTGCTTCATAATAAACCAAAATAAGGATACTTCAAGCACAAAAATATCATGAGTTGGGACATACACCATACCATAACTAGTCATAAAATCCAACTCATGGAGATGGGAGGGAGGGGAAAATTCATGCAAGGAGGCATCACCACATCCCTTCCCTATCCATCCTAGGACAAGGATGAAAGAATCAGACAAAGGTATATCCTTGTCCTCATCTACAAAGACATCACCCAAATATCAAGAAAGGATGATAAGGAACCTAAGGAAAAATCTAATGTTGTCTATGGGAAAAGAGAGTACAAGGTAAGGGATCAGGCTAGGCCTAGAGAAAATATTTTTCTCCCAACCCAAAGAATGTTGGCCTTGTGTGTGAAACTAAAAATACCCACAATAATCCATAGGTTGAAAAAAACTCTATCCAATAGGAAAGTGACCATCACGAGGAAAACTACCAACCATATCTATAGTGGAACAACAATGTGGAAAAGGAGAAGGTTGGAAGCTCTCATCACAAATATCTTGCTCCGAGAAAATCATGGACTCATCTTCATAAAGGTTAGAGCACATCAGTGGTTGAACATCTTCTTCGTAGAATAAATCCAAGTTCTCAAAAGAGTATGTATTAGACCCTCCAGGATATGGCCATGAATCATCATGAGAATGCTATAATAAGTCATCCCCGGTTGATCAGAATAAATATGTAACCATGTCATTTCATGTTGCCCCATATCTGAGTCTTTAGCAATCACACATGGTTTTTCTAAAGGTAACAATTGAAAATGACCTTCAATGTCATAACTGGGATTTCCATTAGGACCAAAACAAACAACATCCCATTTATGTCTCCCAACATGTATAAAATCATCAATATTCTCAATCACATCATTACCTTTATTATAACATGATGGGTATAATGCATCCAAGGGTTCCTCTAATACCTCTTCACTTTCCGAATCATGAAATGAAGCAGTATCAAAAACTTGGAAAGGATCATAACTCATTAGGTTCTCTTCTTCATGTGCAGGAGGAATGGAGGCTTGGATGACTTCATCAAATGGAGGAGAAAATACTAGTGCTTTGTCTTCATGAAGATCCTCTTCATGTATTAGGTATTCAACATGGTGTGTTTCATAATGGTGTTATTCTTCGACATATTCATGAGGCAACTCATGTTCTACTTTATGTATTTGGTAATCCTCCTCATGATTCACCATTTCAAGCTCTCATTCTTCAATCAAATATTCATTATCTTCGATGGAATCATGAGGTACTTCTTTCTTCTCTTCAAGGGGTTGGTAACCCTCTTTATAAAATTCTTACTTATGTTCTTTCCTCGAGGACATGAAATCTTCTTCATCCAAGGCATGATCAAGATATAGAGATTCTTCACTAATAAATTATTGATCATTTAGAGGGAGAATTTCATCACGGTTTTCATCTTCTTCCGAATCATCCCATTCCTCCTCGTCTACATTCAACTCCAATATCTTGGATAAAACCAAAGGTTGACCATATTTCTCTTGTATCCTAGCACATAGTGTCTTTACCCAAAAATATGCTTTAGTGAGCTCTTCCTCTACTGAAACTTTGAGACATCACTCATATTTCTCTACTATTAGGTCATGCTCTTCCCATATTTGTGCACAAATTTGAATCAACAGATGTATGTCTTCACATCAATCAACCAATGTTTTGAAAAACCTCTTAACTTCTTTAATTTTTTCCTTCAACCTTTGGGAGAAGTCTCCATGATGTTCTAGTTTTCCATCCTCAACAAGTGGAGCAATTATCAATGTATTGTCTTCATGAGGATGAATACTCCCAATGGATTCTTCTTCTTTGGCATGGTGTGCTTCCCTAATGTTTATTATAAGAATATCTAGGAAGAAAACTTCCCTTTTAAGGGTTGTTGTGAGTTCTTGAAGAGTGTCTTCATATATTTGAGATTGTGGATTTCCATACTCAAGAAATTTTCTAATGATATCTATGAGAAGAGATATGGCCTTTGGTTTGCAACAGTCTTTGATCCAATCTTGTACATCAAATGATAGGGACAATAGAAACCATTGTATATGTACATCTTCATTTTCCCCCATTTCCTGTATGTATTTTAAGAAATTTGCAACATGAGTGGAAACAAACCCTTTGAATATTACCATCCTTCCTTAAACTTGTTTGGGTATCCCGAGATTCTTTCAAAATCAATACATGGAAACCATTCATGGATAGCCATAAATCCATTACTTGGGAAACAAACAACTCAAAATGTATCAGTGGAGTGTCTAGATGATTCTTCAAACATGATCATCAAAGGAAAGTGAGGGAATTACCCTTAGTGGAGTCTCCAGGTAAACTTGTATAATAAGGGATTTGGGATAATTTTATGAAAGATATGTCATGAGGATAATGAATCAATCCTCCCCGAAAATGGCACCAAAATGCTATCACAAGGTTTGTGCTTGTGCAAATCCCACCACAATATCCCCAAATCTTACATAACTATTGAAGAAACTACCAGTGTCACCTAAGTAGGGTCTTCCCTCATTTTAGTGATGGAGGAGGTCCACCACAAGGGAGAATTCCCTGGTGACCACAAGGGATCGAATAACAAGTTTAGTATCCAATCCTACCTCTCCCTATCTTGATAACCTGTTAGTTGATCTAGGTCTAGGAAATAAAGAGAGGTTGTAAGATGGTTGTTGTACCTTCTTGGAACAAGAAACAATTTGTAGCATATATATGACAATTACCAAGATAAAGCATGCAACAATGACCTCTCTAGACACTAGAAAAGTTAGATTGCATTGGTTGTTGCAAATTATAGTATTAAAACCAATCTTACAACACCAATAAGTATTTTTCAACAACAACAAGGTACAGTGCTCAGAAATGTAGCAATTTAGCATGAAAAGTAAGCATTCACAAAAAATAAAATTATACAATTGATAGAAGTAATTATGACCTTGTTAGACCACCTTTAGATGAGTGTATGCAACAATTTAATGTAGTTTTATGTGGTTGTAGAAAACTTTTATAACGTCAACAAGAAATAGTGTGAGTTTGCTAGAGTTAGGGTTAGCAATGTTAGTAGAGCACTTGAGAGATTTAGAAAAGGTGATTTTAACAACTACTTTCACCACAAGAGTTACTCCTAGATTAGTTCCTTTACCATTTTAGGATATGGAGTCTCAAATGCATATAAGCTTGAAGGTTGATCTAATTGAAACCAAGAGGTAGAGTTTAAACTATAAGGTGCAAGCACATTTGGGCCTTAGGATTTAGAATTTGAGGAGAAGAACGTCTAGGGTGCAAGCACTTTTGGGCCCTAGATATTGTTTCTCCCTTCTTGTAGCTTCACTTGGATCAAATATCAATTGTCTAGGGTTAAATCCTAAAGTGATATCACTTTAGGGCTTTAGAGTTCTAACCCTAGCAAGGAAAATCCACAAATTTCAGACAAGTAAAACTTTGTGAGAGGAAGAAGCACTTATATTCCTCTCTTATGGTTTCAACAAGCAAGAATCCTTGCAAAAAATAGAAATTTACCATTTACACCAACAATGTACCATAGAATTGCAAAAAAATACTTACTTTATCTAAGAAGACAAGAACAAAAACCCTAATTGCAAAAATATCCATCCAAAATAAGAAAACCATCCACAAGAGACCTTTTCCAATCATAACACATGAGATAGAAAGTCCAAGAAGGTTGAAATATAAAAAATGCTAGAAGCGTTACCCCACAATGGTGAGGAATGATGATGAAAATGAAAAGGATAGTGATATCCTTCTTATAGGAGGGTATCCTAGCATAATTTTTTCACATAACATAACATAAAATTTATTCAATTGGGACCAAACCCTCATTTTACCCTTGCAAAATGCTAAAATGAAAAATACATCATGAAAAAGGCCACACATGTGAGACATCAAGACTTCCTAGGCAAGGAAGAGGCCTACAAAGGCCACATGGAACCAATCAAGAGTGAAGTGGGAGAAAATGATGTCTCTCCTCACCCAAATTCATGCCAACCATCATAATTACCCCAGGTATCCATCAAACCCTTGCTCGATCAAACCTTAGAAGATGATGTCATCATCAAAGTAGGGCCAACATCCAGGATCCAAGTGTTGCATCCAGGCTAGAGGGAGATGTATATTTTCTCTACATAGCGTCTATCTATTTGTTGTTGCAACATCCCTGATCCTCTAGATAATAAGCTATGGGGTACTCTACCCAACCTATGGGCTTCCATCCCATCTGTGTAACATCATGACAGAATATACTCATACCAAGACCATCTGTCCATTGTCCAATGTTATGAGGACGTGAGAGATGATGTTTGAGGGTGGTGAGTCAATGGATGACCCATTGCTTTGCATCACATGTGCCAAGGTCTTGCAATAAAAGGTACAACATCCTGATCACAATCCTAGGAAGTCCCTCAAAGAACCATGTCAGGGCCATCCAAAACAAAGAAAAGTATAAGACAAGGTTAACCAAGGTTCACAAGAAACATTAGTCCTTAAAGCATGAAAATTAAGTTGTAACTTAAGATATAAGCCACATAAACAATTCACCTCAATATACCCTTCAAGCATCACACTAGCTCATGACCTCATGTGAATTGACAAGTTTAAGTATGGGAGAGCCTTCATCCAACCCTATTAGGTGTGCAAACCTAGACAGGGAAGAGACCTAGGTATATGGATAGGTCTCGAGAGAAGCAAGAAAGAAGGAAACCCTTCAAGAGTAAGTGTGATAATGATATGGTTTTAAGTATTACTTCATATCTTATGGTGTCATTGAATCCATTTCTATTAGCGCCTTCATAGAGGGATCATTTTCTTGCTTGAGATACCTTTTTTTCAGTACTTTTTTCATTTAGAATCGCTTATTTTTCCTTTTGATACCCAATTATCATTTGCATGCCCCCTTTATAAGGTTTCATTTGCACGCCCCCTTTATAAGGTTTCAATCTCCATTCCTTAATTTTTTACTGGGCTATTTTCCTTTATAATTTAGTGTGATTACCATTAGAGGGGGTAGAGATCAAGATGGCATGAGGCTTTTATGATGGCCTTTGTCAATTATCAATGTCATGCATGTATAGAGTTGTTGCATCAACCTCTGGGCCTTCATCCCCTTCTTCTAATGAGATAATGTACCTTGACCCACTGTCGAAGCTTGGTACACTATGAGAGGCTCCATGATGGAAAGTGTTAAGTATGGTGGGGAATGGAACGTTACCCTTGTGAGGGCCCCCAACAATACCCCTTTTCCCTAGGCAGTGAAAACACGATACTAGGGCATAGAAGATCACCACCAAGGTGAAACAAGGAAACTAACACAATTTCCCAAGCCACTGAGCCATTATCCAACTTCAACCAAAGATCCTCATCCACATGCCCAACAAATTAAGCACAACACTTCGCAAGAAAAAAGGACTAATATACCTCATGTTGATGTTGGATTACCATCTCCCATACACTGGGTTTCTTAGATGTGATGAGCCTTGGTTGACCTTTAGCTATAAAGGTGACTGATGGGGGATGTTGCACTGCCATATATGGACATTTTGATCATCATCATGGTCTATATCATGTTCTCCATTTTGGTCCACAAGACATTATCTCGTCTAGTTACCCCTAGGCATGGGGGGTGGGTAACATGCCCCACTCGACTTCTATGACCATTTGACTCAATCTCTGCATCCCCCATGCTGACACTATTCCCTCTCGCCTCCTCCTCCTGGGTGAAATACCCCTGAGCATATTCCATATATTTGGTCCTCATACTGCACCTACTTTACTCTATCTGAAGCCTAATTCTACAAAATGTGTAGTCGTAAAAGAAATTATGTTATATTAAATTAAAAAAAATATAAGAATTTTCCATCATTTTTTCTTTTTAATCCCTCAGACATATTCTTTCTATTTCCATGGAAAATCTGATGCTCCAACCACAAATCTGAATGCACATGATGATTCTTCTCTTTAACATTTTTCCAATGACTATTTTCTTGCTTAATTCTATGCTTTGAGAATAAAGTTATGACCCTTTAAAGTTTATTGAGAATTTCCTTGTGATGACATCATCAAGTCTATGTGACCTCCATGTGTACCTACTTTGTACATTTCAATTGATGTCACCAGTCCACTTGCATCCACGTGGACCTATCTCGTACCTTAAGGCTAACATGTCCTACTTTACACCATCATACACAGGCCTTCAAGCTTCCAATATCACAACACTATCAAGATCTCTTTATTGGGGAATATCCATTGGAATAAAAACTTACCAAGATTATTTATTTCCCTATATCCTGAAGCTCACAACACTATTGGGCTCCCACTATTAGAAATTTCCCATCAAGATGTTGATGTTAACACTTTTCCAAAGCTTTTCTGAAGCCTGTGACCCACAAGGCTATTGGGTTCACGTTGTCAAGATTTTCCCATATGGGTAGAAACTTTACATACACACCTATTCTCCTCAAATCCCACATCTCACAAAAATATTGGCTTTCTATTGGACAAACCTACCACACTTAGAGGGGGGCTGAATGAGTGTGGGGATCTTTTTCCCAAAACTTCCCTCTTACACAAAAACTCCTTAGTTAACATTCAACATTTGCTCATTACTCATTGTTGTCATTTATAATCAGTTATATGTGAATACATATCAACAACATATATCAACAACATATCATCAACAAAACATCTCCTCAGGGAACACAAAGAACACAAGATGTATGTACAATTTTTCTTTTTATTATGGACTTCAATCCGGGGGTTTTTCATCAACAATTGAATAGAGTACAACTCTACAAGAGAACCAGTTCTATATGAAATACTCAGCTTACATTCTCAGCACCAACTGAGATGAGGCAACAATCCTCAACAGATATCAATCTGTCAACATAAACAAGTGCATCAACCATGCACCAACCTGTGCCAAACAACCTGTAATCAAAATGTACCATAAACAAGTGCATCCAACTATGTACCAAGTATATACCAATCATGTGTCAAATAATCATCAACAATGACTCATCAATATGTACCAACATCATCAACTATACACCTCATGTATGTTCCAACTCATCAACTGCTTGTCTCAACCATGACTAGTTTTGGATTAGTCAACAACCCCAACTTGAAATAATCATAACTTTGTACCTGTAATTAATAAATATATGAAAATGATAAACAATTTTATTCAATGTATTTAATGCAATTCCTCCAGGTGGAACTACTTGGAACCTCTCATAAAAGGCGTTATAGAAAAAATGACATACCTTGTTGAATTCTGGCTTATTCTAGAGAGTGACCTTGTAGAGTGTGGACCACACAAAATGTTAATTGAATTGATCTAAAAATGTTAAACAACATAAAAAAGATTGTAACCTAACCAACACATATGTTCTTGCTGAATTTGGATATTTTATGAAGAAGTTATGACGTTTTTACCCGAAACACTTGTTTTTGACTAGTTTCAGGACTAGCCACAAACCCTATTTTCCACAGAGTGTAACTCCCAAAACACAACGACCCACAAGATGATTTTTTTACCAAAGATACTTGGGTATGTTTTATCAACATAATAGCAATTTCATGGTCTAAATCATTATAGAAAAAAAATTATAGCGAAATTGGTGAGATGACCTGTAAATAACATACCTTAGAAAGCACCATCAAAAGAATTTATCCTTCCTTGCATTTTGGCCTTCTTTTCTTCACCTTTCCTCCGAATTTTGGCTTAGATATCCTTGGTTACCTTAGAAACATATATATATTCAATATGCTCAAGTGTGATTAAAATGAGAGAGCCTTGCCTCTTATTTATACTCTCCAAGTAGCTTACTTAAAAACATCTTCTAGGTCACTTGGCCCCACTTTCCTTATTTTAGGGTTAACCCATTTCTAATTTCTCCATTAAATTTATTATTTAAATAATTTATTTTGTATTCACTTTGAATTACAGTACACTCATCAATTCACTTTATTATTTACATTTTAAAATCCCTTAAACCACTTTGACTACTTTGACCTTTTGGGGCTTCTAGATGACATGTGAGGGTCCTCCAATTTAGTAAGGCCATAACTCTCAAACCGTGAAGAGTTATGTGACGTTCCACATACCACCAGAAAAGGCATGACATGTACTATTAATATAGAATGGTATTGTCTGAAAATATATCATAACTCATACCGTTACCCATCAAACAAACTTGGGTCCATTATCCAAACCTGGGGTCTCCAACTTCTCATGGCCATAACTCACGGAACTTATCATGGACATAACTCTCTAACCATGAGGAGTTATGTGACATTCTACATACCACCAGAAATGGCATGACAAGCACTATACATCTAGGATAGTTTCACCAACAATTTCCTTGATCTTCATCTCGTTATTCCATATACAAGCATGGGTCCTCCAACCATTCTTCTAAGATAACTCAATCCGCAAAGCGTCTTCCCATGAGGGATTTCACCATAAGGGGACCAATTTGGAGTTCATCGATTTTTGCACCTTATCAATCATTATAAGATGATAATGAGAGCATGGGTCCCCCAACCATTCTTCTAGGATAACTCAATCCGCAAAGCATCTTCCAGTGAGGGCTTTCACCATAAGGAGACCACTTTGGATTTCATCCATTTGTGCACCTTATCAATCATGATAAGACAATAATGATTCATCTATAAATTTTTCCAACAATGCATCATATACCAATGAAACCACATTGATCCATCTTCATCATGTATCAATGACAACTCATTGATCCATATTCAGCATATCAATGACAACTCATTGATCCATTTTCATCTATGCATTCTCATCAAGGACAATACATATTATATTACATCAATCATCAATCAATCAATCATTTGACATCAATCAATCACTTGACATCAATCAATCAAACCATTGGCATCAATGACAACATGATCCAACAATCTCCCCCTTTGGAATTGATGGCAATACCAACATTGATGTCAACACCAATTACCAATTATTGATGTCAACATGTAGATAAGGCATGCTCTACATCAATAATCAATGTGACTATCTCTCCCCGTCAATAAGCATCAATCACATCAATGTGATTAACTCTCCCCCTTTGACATCAATGGAAAAGGGCCATTCTCATCTTGGGGCTGCTCCCCTTGCTTGAACTCTCCTTGGGGATGCTCCCCCTGTCTAAATGCCTTTGATCTTCCTCTGAATAATATCTCCCCTTTTGAACAATGGATATCATTCTGATGTAATGTTGAAGATACATCAAACATACTCCCCCTGTGACCATTGCTCCCCTGAAATTATCCTCCTGTGTTCTTTATTCAAGTATAGGGCTCTTTTCTAGGTATGCATCTGATAAATATATCCTCCTAGAATCATGGGAAGAAGAATGACTCCCCCTATGGGTATGTCTCCCCTGTATTTTCTGCAAGATGAACATTGTGCTACCATATAACAATCCTTGGAACTGTTCATGCATCAAACTCATGCCATACCAAGAATCATGAAGCAAAATATATGTCAACAATGAAATAAAGAATCATGAGAAAAATATCAACCAAGTACATCCTGTACAAAATGTGTGTTCATCATGCACAACACCTATGTACATCAACCATGTACATCA
>ML803482.1:43119-53613 GCA_009831015.1 Picea engelmannii | reverse complement strand
CAATGAATCATATACCAATGAAACCACATCGATCCATCTTCATCATGTATCAATGACAACTCATTGATCCATCTTCATCTATGCATTCTCATCAAGGACAATACATATTATATTACATCAATCATCAATCATTGAATCCTTTGACATCAATCAATCACTTGAAATCAATCAATAAAACCATTGGCATCAATGACAACATGATCCAACACTTTCACTATCAGAAATTTCCCATTGGAATGAAAAATTTCCAAGTCATGGTTTCTTCATGAAACCCATAGTCTACAACACTATCAGATCCTCACATTCAGGATTTTTCATTCAGATATACAGATTGACTTACTTGTGATTTATTTTGTGGTATGCATCCCACAACAATGTTAGGCTTGTGTTATCAGGCCTTTACCATCATAAGGCATATTACACTGCTACAGGATCTTCCAGAAACTCATCACCCACGACATTTTCGGGAAATACAATTCTTGAAACACTGTCAAACAAAATCTCCTGATTTTCAAACTATAACGGATGGTTAGGATCAAATATTGACACCTAATGGAAAATAAATATTCATCATTGGAATTTGGTTGATCCCTCTCAACCTTTACCTTTACCATTATCATCTGTGAGGCCTACCTGTACTCGACTACCGCATGAAAATCCTATGATTCATCTACCCTTGTCGGTGTGGCATGATGACTCAACAAGATGAAATGACACTCCAATACCCTTTGTTGATGTGTCATCTAACTCATCAGGCTAATGTGGCATTATTTTCCACATCCATCCCTTCCAAGACATCATGTTCATCCGATGGATCAAACAATGGACAATCATGTCAACGAATGGTCCAAATCACTATGGGTTCCCCAAACTACACAACCTTTACCATGGTTACATGAATCTGATAGATATGACGGTTGATATCTATTCAATCTGATGACCCTCTCCATTTTGGGATAAAAAATTCTCAATGGTTACCTTGGTCATACAATCTCCTTTGAAAACACATTATCACCACCATACTTTCCGAACAAAATTCTTTCAAAGTCTCCTTTCTGAAGGATCTAACAGCTGGAATCTCTTGATCTAATGGTCTAGATTCACTTTGGGATAAAATATGTCTGATATTTAGTAGGTCAAACTTTCCAAAATCTGAATCTTGAAAGGCTTGCGAGCTCACAACAATGGAATACTCCCATGAGAATGAAATTTTGTCACGCCTCTAAATTTCTCTGCAACCTGAATTCTAATGGATGGCCAAGATTTACTCTCTAAGTGATGGATGATCCTCATACTCTTGGGATTGCATGGTTGTGATTTTTAATATAAATTTATAAATGACCTTCCAAGAGATCCAACGGTTGGGATCTCTCAATATCTTGGATCAAACGATTCAGAACTCTGTGGGTTTAAAACTAAATGGAAACTAGAATTGTCATTTTTTCACCATGGCTAATCATCCTTCCACTATGGCAGTCCATGTTTCTAGTGCCACATCACTATCATGTGGCCCCATGTCATTGTGATGTCACTGAACCCCATGGTTCCATATTCAAATATTGTTTTCTCCCTTAAATTATACAGGTATCTTCCCGAATCTGTTGGCTCTGCAACCTGCTAAACATCTAGATCTTGGGAATTCACTGAACTTTACCATGAAGGAGTCTCCACATTCCCTCCTTATGTGTTTTCTCTGGCCTATATATCTCGAGTGCTTTAAAACATGACTCTGATACCACTTTGTAACACACCCCAACCCCCTAGACGAAGTGAATCACTGCATAAACACTATGTAAAAACTTTGTAACGTGCCCAAAACCCCCTCTAAGGCACTAACATAAAATTTGTTCCCTAATACCAAAATAAAAGGAAATATACAGTGCAACGACCCTACCAATCATACATCTATCAACACTTGCAAAAACAATGAATAACAACTCATAACAACATATAAATATTGAAGTCATATTTATTATGCACAATAATTAAATCTAAGAACAAGAATAAACATATAAATTAACACTTATCTTTAAGTAACAATGGTGCAACTGACTACAGGGGACAAAATTTCCTCCCAACCATATATTTTTTTCTCCATATATCAACAATAGTTCACCCCCAATTTGAGGCTATTTATCCACAAAATAGGGTGTCCCTCACCATCCCAACACTTCCCATGGTGGCTAGTCTTCTTATAGCTATCCTAATCCACCAAATCTCTTTCCCATGGCCTGAAAAACCTAAGGAATGGGATTCCCCTTCACTATTCATAGTCCATCATGCCTTCCCTCTTCCCCCCAAGGCTCTAGTGAACTTGTTTGGACAAGAATATCTCTACTAGGGACTCCAGGGATGTCAGTTGCTAGGAGAAATTGTCAACACACATTTGATTGGCCTTAGGTAATCTCTCTCTCTCTCTCTCTTAAAGAGTTTAAATTTGCAAGATTGACAACCTTCTTCTTTAGTTCCCATGATCTTCACTTCTACATTTATCCAACTCGTTGTTTCCCTGAAATCGTGTAAGCTCATCTCTACTTCCAAATTCATGGTCTCTCCTAAACTACTCTCTAGTCCTCCCACTCATTGGACTACTTAACTAACTAAATATTTTGTTTTTCCATAGAAATTCCTCTTTTCCATAGAAATTCATCAAATTCATATCCTCAGTTTTATACTCATTCGAAGAGATTGGGGTTGCACTCCTTCACTCTAAATCATATCATAGGTTTGTTGGTTTCATAGCATGATGGATAACAGATTACACCCGAGTCTTTCATTATATTTGGTTTTAGTTTATACAATCTTTGCAGATCTCCAACCTCTTCCACAACATTTTCAAAAGATCTACAGTTGTTGATGACAAAAACCCTAGATAGACTCTAAAATTCAGTGATCTTCATTATGGATAAGAAAAGCGGGCAAGTTACCTGACTAGAACTAGAGGGCATTGAATTGCTTGAAACTAACCCAGATATTTCGTAAAGGCTCATAATGGTAGGGTGGTTTAACTTTTGCTCATTGCTACAGAGATATCATGAGGGAATTTCTTTGATGTTTTCTTAGAACTTTGATGACACGACAAAAAGTGAAGGGGAGGAAAAGGGACAATCACCTATGACTTCTTCATACAAAGGGAAAAAGGTCAAATTAGAGCCTAAATATGAATATGATACTATGGAAGAACAACAAAAGGATGGGAAGGGAAAATAGGTAGCAGATCACCCCATGAAGCATGTGACTAGAGCTTCCAAAAAACTAAGTATAAAGTGCATAACCTTACCCAAATCATCTCTGAAAAAGGGTTATTCAATAGATCTTGAAAATAATCCATTTGAGGCTGAGATCAAATCAGAATTTGATTGTTTCCTAGAGACAGAGATGCAAGATTATCAGCGGATTAAAATGTCAAATAATGTTGAAGAAGAGGAGATTGATGGTAGTTCATATTATAAGGATTATAAGCATGATTTCAAAGTCAAAAATCCCAAGTTCTCTATTGACTTGAATCGGTCTTCTCCAGTTGAAGAACATCTAGAATTCAGAATGGAAATAAGGGATGAAAATGACAGGGTGAAAGGATTAAAAGCTATAATCAGGCCACCAAAGCACAGAAAAAGAAGCAAAAAATAGAGGAAGAGTTGGAAAATCATTTGTTTGTTCCAAAATATGATCCTAAATACAATAAAGGAATCCATCTTACAAGGTCTAATAAGCAGCAAATCAAACCATCAAAATAGAAACAAAAGGAACCAGTTGTAGGTGATAAAGCTAAGCAGGTGAACAAAGCAAGAAAAGCTAAAAAAATGGTAAATTGTCCTAGCATGTCTAAGATTAGGGAAATAAATAAATTCATACTAAATTAAAAATCCCTTTTCAATCCTTCTCTTAAGAAGGAAAATGTATCTGAGGAAAAAACAACAGAAAGAAGAAAAACAAAAATCAAATACAGGAAATACTATGTTTTTCCTGTTTTAGTCCTTATCTTCAAGAGAAGTTTCTAAAACGATGGAGATTAATTATTTGAAACCAAAAGAGGTTTTTTTTGGGAATATCCCCCTTCACAAAAACCTCTCTCAGGTTTTACACAAATATAATATTTTAATAGTTTCAAATATAGCTTTGAGGCCTATTTTTCAAATATTTCACAATAAATGATTTCCTATTTTAGTGACCAATTTTTGGCGAGGTTTCAAAGAAGCTGGAGATGAATTTTTGGAAACAAAAAGAGGTTTTTGTTGGGAACGGTCCCCTTCATAAAATAATCTCTCTTTTGTTACACAATTATCACATTTTGGGAGATACGGAGATATTTTTGGACCCTATTTTTCAGGAATTTGTCAGATTTATTTTCCTAAAAACTCTCATGGACAACAATTGATAAGCCACCTCATCATTAGACTTGGAGATTAGATCTGATATCCTCCTTGATTATTTGAAACAAGACACTAAATGTAGATGAGGAGGTTTTCAGATCCATTTATTTTGGATCTTGATAAATATGTATTCTTTCTATATAAACAGGGTAGAAGGAGAAGTGAAAAAAGGTGGATTGGTTGGGAACCATTAGCCAGTTTTGAGAAGACATTGTAAAGAAAAGAAATATTTCATATTGATACTAAATGGAAAATGATTTTTGATGGTCATATTTCTATTCTTGTCTACATTTCCATATTTTTCTTACTTGAATGCATGTTAATATTTTGCTAAGCATTTGATCATTTTCTATTTGTGAGTAAGTCAGTGGAAATTTTGTTGTTTGCTTGTTCGTAATCAGATTTGTTTTCAAGTACATGTCTCTTTTCTATTGAATGATATTTGGGATTAATATTTTCATATGTGAGTGGACAAATTGAAAGCTTACATACTTCTTTATCTTTCATATTCTGTGTCCTTCTGATTATGAATTGACTACCATTTACTAAGTCAATGAGATATGGATTTGCTTTTGCCTTTATGAATTGATATCATACATTATCATTGACCCCAACCTTTAGACCAATTAAAAAACCAATTTAAATATTTAGCCATAAAACCATTGCAATAACTTGATGATGCCCTAGCTTTCCCTCTCACAGTCAAGTGCAACTTTAGGGACTAACAATTTTTGGCCCTGTTGTCGGGGACGGAGGAACAAAGAATTTATCCCTGGGAGAACAACAACGATCAATTCTAGCTCTTGATGGTGAACAGGAGTTGGAAACGTTTTATTATTGTATCATTCACCTGGAGACTCCATGAAGGAATAATCTTTTGGTGACTCCACTGATCCAAGATGTCGAAGGCTATGGAAGTTATTTTGGCACAGAGGTTGGCACCATTTAATTTCTTTGTTATTGTTGGTTTCCCTAATGATGTTCCCACTATAGATATATGGGGAGATTTCCTTCCACGGTTCAGAGAAAAGGATGAGGAAAATCTGGCACTACATTTGATTGAGTTTTATCAATGCATGGGTCAGCTAAATATTCATCATGAATATGTATTAATGAAAATGTTTGTGTACTCTTTGGAGGGTGATGCACGTGTCTGGTACAGATCTCTTCCTGCTTCCAACATTTCTTCTTTAAGAGAATTTCATGTTGCATTCAATGAACAATGTAAAATGTATTTTCCAGCTGAGATTCTTCTGGTAGATTTTTGTGAGCAATGTAAATCAGGATATTATTCAAAAGAAGTTGTTCTTAATACATATGACGAAAAAGATGAAGAAGCATTAGATATTTTTCTTGTTTCAAATGTTTATAAAGGGAATCCTATTTATGATGAATACCCAGGTCAAGTACAACAGTTGTCTGTCCAATTTTGCATTGATTTTTGTAGCAGCAATGAACCTATCTTTGACAGCTATGAGTCAGATGCATTTGAGGAAAATGAGGGAGATGAAGAACAATCCACAAATTTTTGTTCCTCATCAATTGTTGTGCAACAATTTCAGAAAGCCAGTAATTCAACATATAACATTCTTGAATCAAGATCTGAGGGAATAGTTCAGCGGAGGCAAGATTATATTTAAGCCTGAAGTTCCAACTCTTCCAACTGATGAAACTATATTGCAGCCCCTTGCTTCCCACAATGATATTGTTGTTGTTAAAGGAATTTTTGCACAAAAAATATATCAGCAGTTCCAGGAATTCATTTATGCCCCTTATTGTAATAAAACAATTGTTATTGGTTTGTTGTTTCAAAGAAATCAAGTGGATTATGGTCTCACAAATATAACATAAATTGCAAATGGAAAGTTTGGGTTTTTTCATCCACTGAAATTTTATCATTTTATATATGATACATTAGGTGCCTACATAGAGTCAGTGTTTCCATAGGTTCAAAATTTTGAAACATTTGGAATTAAAGAAAATTGCAGCTATAAGTATGAGATGCCCATTCATTTTTTGTTGCAAAAATATCAGTTTTCCTACATTTTCTTATTTACCTGGAAGGAAGAATACCATCTTGTCAGTGAAATGATTTGATGGTTGCATTGGAAATTCACCTACACATGATCGACATGATGTCAACAAGTTAGGTGAGTAGGATGGTTGAATAAGATTACATCTGAGCAGTTTGTTTTCAACTTGTTGTATATTAGCATGGATAATTGACTCCATAGCCCAATGAAAAAACACTAGTGCAGATCCAAATTTTTCTTTTCAAATTGATGGTTGGGTATCCATTTCTTTGGGATTTGCAGATTTGTTTGGGAACAATGTGTGGTTTGGATTTTAGTTTCTTTCAGTGGATATGAGCAGTTTCAGTATGCAAGATATTTTTTTCAATTTACCAGTTGTAGGAATACAGGTTGCAGTGGTAAATCAAAGCACAATGATCTATGTGTTATTGGATCCCAATAGGGAGGATTCCATCCCCAGAAGGAGCCAGTGTTAGTCCTTGAATTTGCAATGATTGTTGAAAGATTATTTTCCCTGCCCTATCATTTCCTAGCATTACTTTACATTATGTTTTCTTCCTCTACAGTTTTAAAAGTGTGCTCGCATTATTCTTTTTGAGTGTTTTTAACATGCATTAGTATGATTAAGCTTAGAATTAGACTTCTAGGATCTTTCCATCAAGTCAAAAATCTTTTTCTCATTTCAAATTTGAAATTTTGCTTATCGAAAAAGGCGCTACAAGAATAACGCTATTCTTGTACCACCAGGAGTAATCATTATTTCACATGTGCCACTTCACAATATTATGTCAGAGGAGTCCCAAGATATTATCCTACAAGCCAACATGATTGACGATTAAATATCAAAGTATTGTCCTCAGTTTTATACTCATTCAAAGAGATCAGGGTTGTACTCCTTCACTCTAAATCATATCACAGATTTGTTGGTTTCATAGCATGATGGCTAACATATTACACCCGAGTCTTTCATTATATTTGGTTTTAGTTTATACAATCTTTGCAGGTCACCAACCTCTTCCACAACATTTTCAAAAGATCTATAGTTGTTGCTGATAGAAACCCTAGATAGACTCTATAATTCAGTGATATGCATTATGGAACCTAAGAAAAGCGGGCAAGTTACCTGAATAGAACCACAGGGCATTAAATTGTTTGAAACTTACCCAGATATTTTGTAAAGGCTCAGAATGGCAGGGTGGTTTAACTTCTTCTCAATGATACAAGGATATCATGAGGGAATTTACTTGATGTTTGCTTAGAACTTTGATAACACATTAGAAAGTGCAGGGGAGGAATAGGGACAATCACCTATGACTTCTTCATGCAAAGGGGAAAAGGTCAAATTAGATCCTAAATATTAATATGATACTATGGAAGAACAACAAAAACATGGGAAGGGAAAACATGTAGAAAATCACCCCATGAAACATGTGACCAGAGCTTCGAAAAAGATGAGTATAAAGTCCAAAACCTTACCCAAATCATATCTGAAAAAGGGTTATTCAACAGATCTTGAAAATAATCCATTTGAGACTGAGATCAAATCAGAATTTGATTCTTTCCTAGAGACAGAGCTATAAGATTATCAAGGGATTAAAATGTCAGATAATGCTGAAGCAAAGGAGATTGATAGTAGTTCATCTTATAAGGATTATACGCATGATTTCAAAGTCAAAAATCCTAGGTTCTCTATTGAATTGAATCGGTCTGCTCCAATTGAAGAACATCTAGAATTCAAAATGGAAATAAGGGATGAAAATGACAGGGTGAAAGGATTAAAATCTGCAATCAGGCCACCAAAGCACATAAAAAGAAGAAAAAAATAGAGGAAGAGTTGGACAGTCAGTTTCTTATTCCAAAAGATGATTCTATAGACAATAAAGGAATCCATCTTAGAGGGTATAATAAGAAAAAACTCAGACCATCAAAACAGAAACAAAAGGAACCAGTTGCAGGTGATAAATCTAAGTAGGTGAACAAAGCAAGAAAAGGTAAAAAAGTGGTAAATTATCCTAGCAGGTCTAAGAATAGGGAAACAAATAAATTCATACTAAATTAAAAATCCATTTTCAATCCTTCAGTTAAGGAGGAAAATTTAATTGAGGAAAAAACAACAGAAAGAAGAAAGACAAAAATCAAATACAAGAAATACTTTGTTTTCCCTGTTTTAGTCCTTATCTTCAAGAGCATTTTATGAAACAATGGAGATGAATTCCTTGAAATAAAAGAGGTTTTTGTTGGGAATGGGCCCCTTCATAAAATCCTCTTTCGGTTTTTACACAGATATCATATTTAAAGAGTTTCAAATATATATTTGAGGCCTATTTTTCAGAGATTTCACAATAAATGATTTCTTGTTTTAGTGACCAATTTTGGCGAGGTTTCAAAGCAAATAGATATATATATATATATATATATATATATATATATATATATATATATATATATATATATATATATATATATATATATATATATATATATATATATATATATATATATATATATAAGAGTTTTTTGTTGGGAATGGGCCCCTTCACAAACATCTCTCTCGGTATTTACACAACTATCACATTTTGGGAGATACGAAGATATTTTTGGACCCTATTTTTCAGGAATTTGTTAGATTTATTTTCCTAAAAAATCTCATGGAGAGCAGTCGATAAACCACATCATAATTTGACTTGGAGATCATATATGATCTCCTCCTTTATTATTTGAAACAAGACACTAAATATAGATGAGGAGGTTTTTAGATCCATTTATTTTAGATCTTGATAAATATGTATTCTTTCTATATAAACAGGGTAGAAGGAGAAGTGAAAAAAGGTGGATTGGTTGGGAACCATTAGACAGTTTTGAGAAGACATTGTAAAGAAAATAAATATTTCATATTGATACTAAATGGAAAAGGATTTGTGATGGTCAGATTTCTATTCTTGTCTATATTTCTATATTTTTCTTACTTGAATGCATGTTAATCTTGTTGATACTGAGAGGGGGGTGAATCAGTATCAAGTACAATTTAAAAAACTTTTTCAACTTATACTTAAACCATTCAATTATATCCAATGAGCAATGAATAATATTATAAGAGTTACACCAATACACCACAATACACCATGCACAATATATGAGAAATAATCAATAGTTTTTGTTCGAGGGAAGTAATGACTTCCAAAGGTAGCTACAGCTTCCAAATGTAGAGGGAGGGATAAACCTCCAAGAGGAAGATACAATCCTCCAATATCAAGAGAGAGTTGAACTCTCTAGTCTTGCCCCTTCCTTCCACCCAAGAATATATGAGAGATAATAAAACTTTAAATTAAATCATCACCATCAACCAATCATCACATAGAACCTGATAATGCTTCCTGAGACTTCTTCAATTTCTGCAATTCTTCAATTCTTGGAGTACTTTGATCCTGTAGATAATATTACTCAATGTATTCTCTAAAACTCCTCCAATTTTCACTCATTGAATCCTCCCCAAAAAGAGGTTATAGAAAGAATGGTAGACTTTATTCAATTCTGGTCTATTTAGAAGACCCAAATTGTACAGCATGCCCCGCGCTCAATATTTAACATATTATTCTGAAACTCTCACACAAGAAACTAATGTCCGTAATATTTACAATGGAAGTGGTCCCACTTTATTTGGATTCTTTATGAATAAGTTATGATTGTTTTACCCGGAACACCTGTTTATTGACTAGCTTCAGGACTGGTCACAAACCCTATCTTCCACAGAGTGTATCTCCATAATTATAGTGAATCAAGAGCTAAACCTTTTACCAGAGTTACCTTGATATGTCTTCTCAATACCATAGCGATTTCACCATTTGAATCATTCTAGAAAAAAAGTTATAGAAAAATTGGTAAGATGACCTGAAAATAACATACCTTAGAACACATCACCAAAAGACTTCATCCTCCCTTGAAATGCGGCCTTCTTTTACTTCTTATTTCCTCTGAAATTCGACTTGTATCAAAATGAATGTATAATGATGTTTATTTATACCATTTATGTCACTTCATTTTAACATTAGGGCCGACCTGACACTTTCTTATTTTGTAATTCTTTTCTT
>ML803482.1:30045-42019 GCA_009831015.1 Picea engelmannii | reverse complement strand
TGTAACATACAATATTTTCATCCATTAATGGGTCAAATGGATTATAATTTATGTTGACAGGTCTACAAACATTTCCATATCTACTATTTTCACCATTCATGTAGCTTGCATAGTTATTCCTTTCATTGATTCTACAATTGATTTCCTTATGTCCAAAATTTTCACAAGTATAACAATGTCCAAGAAAGAAATTTTGATACCTGGGCATAAGTGATCTTCTTTGTGGTGTGGTCCATCTGGATTCACGATCTATTCTTCTGTAGTTTCCTTCATAATGATTTCTTTCATACTTGATGGGAGAGGATCTTCGTGATGTCTCATTCCTTCTGAATTCCAGTCTTATATCTTGTTGTTCAACTTGTTCTGGATTGTTGGTTTCATCATTTTCAACTTCCTTCTCTTGTTTTGTTGTCTTCAAACTGTCATTGTATCCTATTCATGTCTTGTCATTTGGAGATCTTTGACTTCTAAGGATCTCATCTAATTTTTCAGTGCATTTTTCGAACTTCTTCAACTTTTGTGTTGTCAATAGTAGCTCCCCTTTTGTGTGATCCAATTCTGCTTTCAATTTCTCATAATCTTCTAATTGTTCCTTCAAGCTATTAATGGTCTTTTCAAGCTTGTAATTATCTTCTTCACAACTACTCAATTCACCTTTTAGTATTATGTTTGTGTTTCTAAGCTTGCTATTTTCAATTTCAACATGCTTCAATTTTTCAAGATTCGTGTCTTCTTGTTCACTCTCTGCATTGTCTTTGTATCCCCAAAAAGAATCAAGATTGGTTTCTTCATTTGATCTTCTTCACAAATGATTTCTTTTTCTTTAGAATTCTTATGATCATCATCCTGATTTTCTTGGGTTATGAAGAGGACTTCTCCTCCATCATTATCTTCTTCATCACTCTCATCTGAGGAGATGTCATCATCCTTAGAGTAGAAACTCTTTTTATTGTTGAGACTTCTCTTTTTATAGTAGCAGTTTTCAACAATATGTCCTATTCTACCACAGTTAAAGCATTTGAGAGGAGACTTACCTTTTTATCTTCCACTTCCCTTATGGAACCTTCTTACGAAATTTGCTATTTCTTCATCAAGGTCATTATCCTTGTCTTTTCTCTTCTTTATGGCTTTAAAGGCTGCTTCATTGTTTGGTTGGTCACTTTCTGTACCTGTTCTCATTTCATATGCCATAACAGTCCCATGTAATTCATCCATTGTCATTTTGGTCAAGTCCCTAGTTTCTTCAATGGCAGATACCTTAGCATCATACTTTAAGAGAAGTGATCTCAACACTTTTTGTACAACCAAGGATTCATCGAGCTCTTCACCTAATCCTATGATAGCATTAACAACTTCATCAACTCTAAGAAAATAGGTTGCAATATTTTCCTTTTCATTCATCTTCAAATTTTCAAATTCTGCTCTATGTCGTTGAAGCTTGACCTGCTTAACTTTTGGATCACCTTTGTAGATACTCTTGAGTTTGCCCCATACCTCTTTAGCAGTGTTCCAGCCCATCACTTTGCTAGCAATGGTTAGTGCCAATGATGCTAGAATAACATGTCTTGCTTTGGGATCTGTTGGAGCATTGTTTGGGATTACATAGTCATTTACGACCGAGTACCAAATGTCTACTCCCAAAGCCGTTAGGTAAGTTTTCACTCTATCACTCCAGTACGCATAATTTCTTCCATCAATTTTTTGAATCCCATTTGAAATTTGCTCATGGTCATCCATCTCTGCTCAGGATTTTCCTTCCAGTGGTTAAACTGTTCTGAAGGCAACCTGCTCTGATACCAATTGTTGATACTGAGAGGGGGGTGAATCAGTATCAAGTACAATTTAAAAACCTTTTTCAACTTATACTTAAACCATTCAATTATATCCAATGAAAAATTGACAATAGTATAAGAGTTACACCAATACACCACAATACACCATGCACAATATATGACAAATAATCAATAGTTTTTGTTCAAGGGAAGTAATGACTTCCAAAGGTAGCTACAGCTTCCAAAAGTAGAGGGAGGGATAAACCTCCAAGAAGAAGATACAATCCTCCAATATCAAGAGATATTTTAACTCTCCATCCTTGCCCCTTCCTTCCACCCAAGAATATATGAGAGATAATAAAACTTTACATTAAATCATCACCATCAACCAATCATCACATAGAACCTAATAATGCTTCCTGAGACTTCTTCAATTTCTGCAATTCTTCAATTATTGGAGTACTCTGATCCTGTAGATAATATTACTCAATGTATTCTCTGAAACTCCTCCAATTTTCACTCCTTGAATCCTCCCCAAAAAGAGGTTATAGAAAGAATGGTAGACTTTATTCAATTCTAGTCTATTCAAAAGACCCAAATTGTACAGCATGCCCCGCACTCAATATTTAACATCTGATTCTGAAACTTGCACACAAGAAACTACACTCCGTACTCTTTCCAATGGAAGTGTTCCCACTTCATTTGGATTCTATATGAATAAGTTATGACTATTTTACCCGGAACACCTGTTTATTGACTAGCTTCAGGACTAGTCACAAACCCTATATTCCACAGAGTGTATCTCTAGAATTATAGCGAATCAAGAGCTGAAATTTTTACCAGAGGTACCTTGATATGTCTTCTCAATACCATAGCGATTTCACCATTTGAATCATTCTAGAAAAAAATTTATATAAAAAATGGTAAGATTATCTAAAAATAACATACCTTAGAACACATCACCAAAAGACTTCATCCTCCCTTGAAATGCGGCCTTCTTTTACTTATTATTTCCTCTTAAATTCGAATTGTATCAAAATGAATGTATAATGATGTTTATTTATACCATTTATGTCACTTCATTTTAACATTAGGGCCGACCTGACACTTTCTTATTTTCTAATTCTTTTCTTTAATTATCTTTAGGACCTACATGTACTTCCTTCTTCAATTCATTTTGTCATATTCAAAAATTAATTTCTCCTCAACCATGAGGATCCACTTGACATGACACATAACAGCAGAAACAACATGATGTATACTATCCATTCATGGGTGTTTTATATGCATGTGCATTGTCCTTCATGTCCAAATACATTTATCAATCTTGCGGTCCAAAACCCATGACTAGGGTTGACATCAATGACAACAACCAATATTCCAACAAATCTTGTGCTAAGCATTTGATCATTTTTTGTTTGTGAGTAAGTCATTGGAAATTCTATTGTTTTCTTGTTCATAATTATATTTGTTTTCAAGTACATGTATCTTTTCTCTTGAATGAATTTGGGATTAAGAGTTTCATATGTGAGTGGACAAATTTAAAGCTTACATACTTATTTATCTTTCATATTCATTTACCATCTGATTATTGAATTGACTACCATTTACTAAGTGAATGAGATATGGATTATTTTTTTCCTTTGTGAATTGATATCATACATTATCATTGACCCCAACCTTTATACCAGTTAAAAAACCAATTTAAATATGTATCCATAAAACCATTGCAATAACTTGATGATGCCCTAGCTTTCCCTCTCATATTCAAGTGAAACTTTAGGGACTAACAAGTTGTATGCTCACTCTACCCAATGTTTATTTTACTTTATCCCCATGCTTCCAATAAATATGGGATGTGACTCTCACATCCACCCTATTACATCAATTTCACGATTGAGCTCTCATACACTCAAACAAAAAATAGAATTTATTCCCAATGATAAAAAAAAATTAGGAAAGTGGGTTGAATTAATACCCAGAATTAATTTCCCCCTTGGACCCCTCTTACACACTCTCTTCTATTGCGGAAAAAGAAACCCCCATATCTTTCTGTATCCTCTGGCAGTTGGTATCACATTTTATTATTCAAAAATAGAAAATACATTCACATATTACATCGCTTGGCCATAACCACATTCATATCTACATTATGCATTAATTAAACTGAGGATTATAGTGTGGATGTTACATTCCCCCTCCCTTACAATTGTTCACCATCCTCGGTGCACAACACCATTCCAAATACATACACAAATTTACATCTCATTACAATATTCAAAAAAGAAAACAAAATTATGCAATTTTTACCCTCCGACAATAGTCCCAACCAAAATCTCATAGTTCTCTCAACTTGCTGACCCAAGGAATGTGCCCCCTTCATTATTCCCATTCCATCGAGATGCACCATTCTTTTATCAGGGTTGTCTGGGCAGGTGACCATAATTATGAGATGTGTTTATGGAACTCTAGTTTCCCAAAAATGGAGTCTTTCATTTTCAATTTGTGTTTCCTTCAAAATTGATAAAATTCAATGGGTATTCCTCCTACATAGTTTCTTAATGCTCCCATGTCTCATCTTTAGGACCATATCAGGTCCATTAAACCATTACCAACCCTATGGATTTGTACATGAGCACCTTTACTTTCCAATTCAGGATGTGTATTGGTTCCACCCATAAATCCCCTTTGTTTTCCACTTGGATCAAAGTCTAATCAATTATGTGGTTAGAGTTAGGAACATGTTTCTTTAATAATGACACATGAAATAGATTATGCACTCTCATGGATGCATGCAATGTTATCATGTATACAAATGGCCCTATGTTTTCTAAGATATCAAAAGGCCCACATTATCTTGCTACTAATTTTGGGCAGCAACCCAATCTTAGGGGACTCCTTTTCAGTTTCACTTTCAAAAAAAAATGTTCGCCCACTTTAAAATCTCTAATAAATTTGTTCTTTTCTGGATAAATTTTCTTCCTATCCTAGGAAACCTTTAAATTTTTCCTGATCTTTGTCATCTACTCTTCCATTTCTCTCAATAAATCTAGCCCAATGATAGCTCTGTCTATTGGATTCTCCTAACTCATTGGTGTATTACACTTCCTTCCATACAATTCTTCAAATGGGATCATTTTTAATGAGACGTGATACCCATTATTGTAAGAAAACTCTACTAAGTGGTTATAATGTCCCCACTTTGATGGTTGGTCCATCACATACGTTCTAAGAATGTCTTCAATGATTCTGTTAGCCCTCTTTGTTTTTCCAACTAACTATGGGTGATACGTTGTACTGAGATTTAAGTTTGTTCCAAAGCCTTTGAAAATACCTTTCCAAAAATTAGATGTGAATTATGGATCTCTATCTTAAACAATTTCCTTAGGCACCCCATGTAGCCTGAAAACTTCTTTCATGTAGATCTTTGCAATATTTGTTTCCTTGTGTGTTGTCTTCATGGGAATAAAACGTGTTGCCTTAGTTAATTTATATACCACCACCATGATGGAATCATGTTGCTTCATTGTTCTAGGAAAATTTGTAATAAATCCATTGTAACCACTTCCATTTCCACTCAAGAATGAGCAATGGTTGTAGCATCCTTGATGGATGTCTATGATTTATTTTCACCTTTTGGCATTCTAGACATCTAGCTATGTAATTAGCCACTTCTTTCTTCATTCCTGACCAAAAGTATTGGCTTCTTAAAAATGTAATTTTTTTCTTATATCCTGGGTGCCCAGCATATGACACAATGTGCATTTCCCTCAACACTATATTTTTCAACTCATTGGAATTTGGCACATATATTTTTTCTATATATGTGAGTATTACATCCTCTTGCAACTCATACTACTTAATTTTCTATTGTGAATTGTATTTTTGTAATGTTTCTTTTATTTTTAAATATTGTTGATCTAAATTTGCAGCCTCTAAAATTCTATCTTTTAAATTTGTGTTGAACATCATGATGGTTGAAATATACATTTCATAAGATCTATTGAGTGCATCAACCACTTGATTTTCCTTTCCTTTTACGTGCTTAATTTCAAAGTCATATTCACTCAGAAATTTCAGCGATCTAGTTTTTCTGGCATTTAATGTTGGTTTTCCAAATAAATTATTCAGACTACAGATATTTGTCCTTAGCTCAAATCTTCTCCCCATAAGGTAATGTATCCACATTTTTAATGCATGTACAATGGTTTCTAATTTCAAGTCACGTGTACCATAATTTCTCTCATGCTCTTTTAATTTTTGACACTCATATCATATTACGTGCTCTTTTTGAGTGAGGACTCCTCTCAACCCTTCCTTGCATGCATCAGTGCACAATACAAAATATTCATCTGGATCTGCAATATTTAAGATTGGTGCACTTGTCAAAATATCTTTCAACTGCTGAAAATTTTCTTCACATTTGGGAGTCCATTCAAATTTCACTCTCTTATTTTGCAATGAAGTTATTGGGATTGCAAACTTTGAAACATATTTTATGAATCTTCAGTAATAATAGGAGAGACCCATATATGATATGAACTATGTCACATTTCTTGGCACTAGCCACCCTTTAATGGCATGTATATTCTCAGGATCAATTGTTATCCCATCCATTGATATAATATGCCCCAAGTAGTGAATCTTCTTTTGATAAAAGATGCACTTACTTAGTTTGGCATACAACTTGTTCTCTCTCAAAAATTGCAACACCATTCTTAGATGTTGCACATGATCTTCTTCTTACCTTAAATAGACGAGTATATCATCTAAGAAAACAATCACAAACTTGTCCAAGTACTGGACATGAACACTCCATTAATTAGGCACATGAAAAAAATTGGTGCATTTAATTGTCCAAAAGGCACTACTATAAATTCATAATGTTCATACCTTGTTTTGAACGTTCTCTTGTCGATATCCTCTTCCTTTATCCTCACTTGATGATAACCTTATGATAACATGATCTCACGTCAATATTGGAAAATATTCTTGCACGTTTCAGCTGATAAAGAAGATCATCAATCCTTGGAAAATGATATTTGTTCTTTATTGTGACCTTATTCAGTTGTCTAAAATCAATAAAAAACATTAAGGTTCCATATTTATTCTTCACAAAAATAAATGGGGCTACCCAAGGTGACACACTTGGGTGTATATACCCCTTCTTTAATATGTCTTCAAGTTGCATCTGTAACTCTTTCAATTCTAGTGTTCCCATTATGTAAGGTGTCTTGGACACTAGGGAAACTCCTAGCACCAAATCAATAGAGAAGTCAATGCCCCTCTTTGGTGGAAATCCTAGGATTTCCCCAAAAACATATTCAAAATATTTCAAGACCGGATGGTCTTCATTATTTTCCACTTTATCTTCGGATGCCTCTTACATATGGGCTGCAAAAAATTGACATCCCTTCCTGAAACTCTTTCTTAGTTGTGTGGTTGAAATTTCTTTAACCATTACAACTCTCGAAATGCCTCAAATATTTCCTTGCAACCCTCCCTCATCAAGACAAGTTATTTTCTTGTTGTAACAATTGAGGAAAACATAGTGTTTTTCCAACCAATCCATGCCAATTAGGAAATCATATGAATCCAATGGTATGATGTTAACATATAACGTTTTTTTTATTCCATTCATATTGATTGAGAAATGTATAACCAACTCATTGATCTTTGTATTAGCCCCCATGGCTAACTGGACTAACTAATATTCCATATTCTTACTCCTTTGCAAGTGAAATCTTTCGATAATGTTAGAGTTTATGTAACTATGGCTAGTTCTAGAATAAATTAAAATTTATATGGGCTAGTTATCAATATTAACTTCCACTTCAATCATGGGGGATTGATACTCTGTTTGTTTGTTGTCCAAGACTGCATAAATCCTTAGCATGCTTCCTCCAAAATATTTAATTTTTTCATCCTCTTAAATGTTTTGGACAGTCCTAATTCTTTCACCTTTGTGAGGGAAGTCCCTATACAAGTGATTTCCCTCACATCCCCAACATTGTATAGGCTATTGCCATGGATTTTTCCCAAACAAATATGCTATATTGTTCTCATTTTGGGTTGACTATCTATTATGATTTGCTTGGGAGTGATTCTTGAAAAAGGGTGGATAAAAACCTTTATTTCTTTGATCCCTCTTTTCTTTCATTTTGTTATTCATAATTTTTTGGAAGACTGGCCTCCCTCTGCTTTTCTCTCCTTATGGACTCCTCCAAATTCTTGGGGTTATCATATTGTATCTTGTCACTATAAAAGGAGAGTAACCCACTCATAAATCTTTGGATTTTGACTTTCTCATCCTTGATGAAGCCAACATACTTCAGCAATTCAAAGAACCTCTTCTCATATTCATCCATTGTCATGCTTCCCAATTTGATTTTAAATAACTCTTTCATCTTCCTCTCATAATGATGTTTTGAAAAATATTTCTCCCGGAAAAATCCTTTGAACTGCCTCCATGATACTTTCCTCTCATCAAGGTGTTTTTCTTTCTTAAATTGATCCCACCACATGGTTTTCTTTCCTTGCAACTAGTAGGTTGCAATTATTGTTTCTACCCTGGAGGGATAATCATGCAGCTAGAAATATTTATTCATTTCAAATAGTTAGTCCTTGGCCTCTTATCCATTCCTATGCTCACCATTGAAAGTTGGTGTCTTGATTTTACTAAGTTCACCTTGGAAGATGTTTGCGTTAGGCCTTCTCCTCTTCCTCCTGACATGAGACACACTTGAGATAGTCCTTGATCATAAACTTGCATGAGCTCGCCTAGTGGATTTACCTAGGGAATGATGGCGCTTGATCCTACTCCTTGATTCCTATCATTCCCATGCTCATCCCTTATGCTATGGGATCTGAATGTCGTCACTTGTCTAGCATTAGCTACTTTCTTTGTGCTAGAGTCTTTGTTGGTTTTCCTCTGCAAAATGTTCAATATTTGTAGTATATATTCTTGAGATTTCTTAATATTTTAATTATCATCCTTATATCTCTTCACTTCTCTCTCCATGTTTCCCATATTTAAAGTCTCATTCCTGACTCTTCTTCCATTAGACTATGTCTCAACATTTCCCATGTTGAATTGTATCCCTCTAAATTCATCTTCATGACTGTAGGACCATTGGGTATCTTCCATGGTTGTGGTTCTCATACTGGAACCAAACTTCCTTCATGTACCTATAAATTTTGCAAGAAAATGTGCATGCAAACAATTTTCTGTTAGAAAAATTATATATACATAGTTCTGGAAAAGAATGCATAATTTTTTCTACTTTCTAATGCCACCAATTATATTTTTTTGTGTTGGATGTAACTTAAACTGCCCAGATCAATTTTATGGGTTGATATATGGATCTTTCTCTACAAGATATTTCCAACGAATTATTTCTTTCTCAATTATGAGCTCTGAGTAGAAATTTATAGTCATCTGAATATTGCTAATTTAATCATTTTGCACACTTTTCATTAGACTGGTGCAATTAATTCCAAAAATCAACTTTTGTCACTCGTAGAAGTAAATATGTCAAGAACCAGAGAAACTTTTGTATGAGATATAGATAAAAATAATGACATGGAATTCATAACAACTCTCATATTGTCAATCTAATGCTCCAACAAAAAACTGCAGCAATATGGAAATGACAACTTTGTCATTTTTCATTCCTTTTTTCAAACTTAGAATATTTAGTCAAACTGACTATCTCTCAAACTGCACACTTCTGAAAAAAAATCACTAGACCAAAGTTGTCTAGATTGATGAGGATGCAAAATGTCGAGTAAATAATTTTTTCCATATTTTCCATCTTGGGGCCTTTTTCATCCTCTCAAAATCTCAAAAATCCCCCAAAAGTGGCCTAGAATAGTGGATTTTCCCCTGTTTTAGCATTTCCACTCCAAAATCCTTAAAATCCATCCAATCCCTTCACACATTATTTTCTTGTCTGGTTTTCTGACACTTTGTACAAGTTTCAACAGTAACTGTGTTCCTACCACTGCGCTTGACCCTAATCTTCAAAAATATGTAAATTGCATTTTTTGAAAAACCAAAGCATCATTGGCTAGAGACCCTCTCTGGAACTTTTGTATCCCTTGACACTACAGAAAAACCCATAAAATCTTATCTTCTTCTGAGTTATTATGCTCTTGTTATGGACAAAATACAATTTTGGCTCTAGACTTGTTTTTTTAGAGTATAGGACATTTTTTCCTATGTGGACACCCTTCTTATCTTCTTCCTTTTTGAATCTCACGCACACATCAATTATGTATTATTCTCCAATATTATGCATGTGCTAGATCCATAATGCACAATGCCAATATTTAGCACACGCCTTGCATACCAATATTCAGTACGGACAACTTCTATACTGCACACCAGTATTCTATTGGAATACTAAGAGGGGGGTTAATCAATATTACCTTCTTAAACAATTAGTAATTAATTTTTTATTTTATTAATCATCACAATAGATTATCAATGGACTTGTATTTAAAATCAATTATATAAATATAATTAACAAGAATTACAAGGATTTATAAAGAGTAGTCTGAGATTGTGCAGAACACCAATCCCCTTTAGAGCACCAACTCTTGGAGACACAAATCCACTTCTTCAGGGAACCAACCCTAGGAAGCACCAACTCCCCTGTTTTAGTGCACCAACCCTAGGAAGCACCAACTCCCTTGTTTTCCAGGGCACCAACCCTAGGAAGCACCAACTCCCTTGTTTTCACACTTTACTTAGTAAAGGATATGAATTCTGTAAAACCTAACCTTGTACAATATCTACTACAAACAGATATTCAGAAAAAGAACAAAAAAGATACAATGGAAAATACAAACATTACACAGAGATTTTTCCCTGGAAACCCAAAATCGGGAAAACCAGCATATTCTATATGTTAGGATATTTAGACACTTAGGAGTTAGTTAAGATCTACTTGGTCTATTGTGTCATTAGGTAAAAGTGTGTTTTCTAGTGTGTTTCTTTAGAATGCATTAGTGTGCATTTGTAGTTAGGAAATCCGACAGTCATGATATGTTCCCGACATAGAGTGATCTGACGGTTCATACTCTCCTTGATCTTAACGGTCATTGATATGTGGCTTAACACCCGATTGGTCCATGATCTCTATTTAAAGAGCATGGAGGGTTATTTGTCGATGATCAATTGTGAGAAACTCTCTTGTAAAATCTCTCTGTAATCTTTTTCTTTGCATTAATAAACTGCTCCAAGTGGTCGCGCTAGCTGGGGTCGTGGATGTTTCCCCATAGGGGTTTTACCACATGAAAACATCGATGTGTTGATCTTTGATTTGTTTATGAGATTGGTTATTGAAGGTGTTCATCCTCTGTTGTAATACCTGTGTTGTCGAACATAGTATCAAAGCATGTTTGAAGACCCGCTGCTGTTGTAGATCGAGATCGTGAAGCTGAGTTGCCTCATCTCCATTTTTTGTCATTTCTATACATTTTTGGGCTAAGAGGACTATTCCATTGCGTCTGGAGCGCTCGTTTCATTCAGGAACACTTTTTATTTCACTCGAAAAGGTTTCTGTTTTCCCAAGATACGACCATTACAGTCAAATCTGGAGGTATAAAGTTTGAATACACATTTTTTAAATTTTTTGCAGAGAAGTATTTTGGTTTTGTATTTTTTATTTCCGGGTTGCTACTCTTTTAGATATGTGTATGCACTTTTCCCCGCAACTTGTGTGATCTCATCAAATCAGAAACAGATAAGAAAATGTGCATCTTCCAGGTAAGCTAACCGAGATCTAACCCTTGTTGTCATCGAGAAGCGAAATTTTTTCCTTGTGTGAAAAGATCTTTTTTTTAACACGCTCTCCAAGGCCATCTTCAACAACAACAACAAAAACAAAAACAAAAATCCTCCTTATGAACATTACAATATGTTTTGCTAGACCATTTGGTTAAAAGTTGCCTTATTAAGTAAAAGGTATTGAATTCAAGTTTCTCTTTTGTTACTTTTTTTGATAAAGTTCATGCTAAAATTGTAAAGTGTATTTCACTTCAAGTATAAAAGTGAATCACTATAAGTATCTTTAATATTTTATTTTAGAGTTATTTATTTTGCATGGAGCTTTTCTTTGTAAAAGTGAGCCCCACTTCTCTTTATAAAAGTGGGTCACTTCATAAAGCAACTTACACTACCACGTGGTCCTTTCGTT
>ML803482.1:0-26487 GCA_009831015.1 Picea engelmannii | reverse complement strand
TTTCCTTCCAGTGGTTAAACTGTTCTGAAGGCAACCTGCTCTTATACCAATTGTTGATACTGAGAGGGGGGTGAATCAGTATCAAGTACAATTTAAAAACCTTTTTCAACTTATACTTAAACCATTCAATTATATCCAATGAGCAATGAACAATATTATAAGAGTTACACCAATGCACCACAATACACCATGCACAATATATGAGAAATAATCAATAGTTTTTGTTCAAGGGAAGTAATGACTTCCAAAGGTAGCTATCGCTTCCAAATGTAGAGGGAGGGATAAACCTCCAAGAGGAAGATACAATCCTCCAATATCAAGAGAGAGTTGAACTCTCCATCCTTTCCCCTTCCTTCCACCCAAGAATATATGAAAGATAATAAAACTTTACATTAAATCATCACCATCAACCAATCATCACATAGAACCTGATAATGCTTCCTGAGACTTCTTCAATTTATGTAATTATTCAATTCTCGGAGTACTCTGATCCTGTAGATAATATTATTCAATGTATTCTCTAAAACTCCTCTAATTTTCACTCCTTGAATCCTCCCCAAAAAAGAGGTTATAGAAAGAATGGTAGACTTTATTCAATTCTGGTCTATTCAGAAGACCCAACTTGTACAGCATGCCCCGCGCTCAATATTTAACATCCAATTCTGAAACTCATACACAAGAAACTAAATTCTGTACTATTTCGAATGGAAGTGGTCCCACTTCATTTTGATTCTGTATGAAAAATTTATGACTGTTTTACCCAGAACACATGTTTATTGACTAGCTTCAAGACTAGTCACAAACCCTATCTTCCATGGAGTGTATCTCCATAATTATAGAGAATCAAGAGCTGAACTTTTTATCAGAGGTACCTTGATATGTATTCTCAATACCATAGCGATTTCACCATCTGAATCGTTGTAAAAAAAAAATTATAGCAAAAATGGTAAGATGACCTGAAAATAACATACCTTAGAACACATCACCAAAAGACTTCATCCTCCCTTGAAATCTGACCTTCTTTTACTTCTTATTCCCTCTAAAATTTGACTTTTTTCAAATGAATGTATAACGATGTTTATTTATACCATTTATCTCACTTCCTTTTAACATTATGGTTGACCTGACACTTTCTTATTTTGTAATTCTTTTCTTTAATTATCTTCAAGGCCTACATGTACAATTCACTTTGTCATCTTCAAAAATTCATTTCTCCTCAACCATGAGGATCCACATGACGTGCCACATACCACCGGAAACAATATGATGTATACTTTCCATCCATGGGTGTTGTATCTGCATGTGCATTTTCCTTCATGTCCAAATACCTTCATCAATCTTGCGGTCCAAAACCCATGACTAGGGTTGACATCAATGACAACAACCAATCTTCCAACAATAACTCTCACATCCAAAGTTCATTTTCAATGTCATTTTTAAATCAGTATTATCTACGTATTTAATATGGCTTCTACAAGTAATCTCTTACTTACCAACACCAACTACTTCCAATGGAAATCCCATATGGAGGATTTATTAAGAAGTAAAGGCTTGTACTGGATTACCTTATGAAAGGAAATAACACCCATTGATGCTGATAAGAAATCCAAATGGGATAATAGGAATGAAGAAGCACATGGATTAATCAGAATGTCCATCTCTCCTGATTTAAGGTTCCACCTTCAATCAATTGATAAACCCAAAGAAGCTTGGGAAAAGATTGAATCTGTGTTTGGTAAACACAATATTATTCGAGCACAACAGTTAGAAAATCAAGTACTAACATTGAGTCCAAGTGATTTTTCTTGCATTGAAGACTATCTACATCTAAGTTTAAAACACTCAGAACTTTATGTGAAGAATGTAAGATAAAGATAGACAAAGATCATTGCATCTATCTTATTCTTTCTACGCTAGGTAGTGCATATTCTGTGTTTGTATATACCTTTTATGCCATACAAGAGGTTGTAGGGGCATTTTATCAAAAACCCACTCTTGAGAACTTTTGTGATTCTTTAATTAGAGAGCAAGATAAGCTAGTACAACTTGGAGTGATCAGCACTGCAAGTACCTCCAACAAAACCTTAGTTGTCCATCAAAAAGATAAACCCAAGAACCCTAAAAAGCAACATCCTCTCCACAACAACAATCAATATAAGGGTCTCAAACCCACTCAGACAACTTTTTCTCCTAATGGAGACAAAGGAGAAAAATATAAAAATAAGAATACTAACAAAAATTGCAACTTGTGTGATAAAGATGGTCATGATGAGTCCAAATGTTTCAAGAAGATGGCAGCTTTAGAAGTAGCGATGAAGAAGCACAACATCAGTATTGATTTTACTTCTTCTTCTTCTTCTCATGGACATGCACTTTCTGCTTCTGGTTTCTCCTTCAATACACCTTCTACTTCTACTTCTGATAAGTGGCTTATTGATTTTGGAGCATCTTATCATATGTCTAAGGATAGAGACATATTTTCTACTCTAAATGAATGTAACACCAAGAAAATATATGTTGGTGATGATAGGTCTCTTAGTGTTGAAGGATCTGGAATAGTACAAGTAGAAAATGTCCATTTCAATGATGTATTATGTGTTCCAAGTCTTTCTTGTAACCTTCTATCAGTATATCAAATCACTCATTCAGGTGAAGGTAAAACCGTAGAGTTTTCACCTCACCAAGTTGTAATCAATGATCTAAAAGATCTTAATCATGTTCTTGCAACTAGAATTGCTAATGATATTACCAGGTTGTACAAGTTTGACAACTTTGGGTCATCATATTTTTCTTCAGTTTTTATTGCTCATAGCAATGACTTGAGCAAACTTTGGCATGAGCGGTTTGGTCATCTAAACTATTGTTCATTGTAGCAACTATATAATCAACAAATGGTGAATGTTCTTCCTCTTGTTTCATGCAGAGATGGTGTTTGTGTCGATTGTGTTCTCAGCAAACATCATCGGAACAGTTTTGAAAAATGTGCCTCTTGGAACGCCTCAAGTCCTTTGCAGCTTGTTCATGGTGATTTGTGTGGTCCACTTTCTTCTCCTTCTTTTTCTGGGTGCAAGTATTTCTTAACTTTCATTGATGAATTTTCCATATGTACTTGGGTTTACTTCTTAAAACTTAAGAGCGAAGTTTTTGACAAGTTATTTGCCTACAAGGCCCTTGTAGAAAATCAATTTGGACATCAAATTCAAAGGTTAAGAACAGATAATGGAGGCGAATATGTGAACAATAATTTTACAAATTACTGCACTACACAGGGAATCCAAATGAAACACAATGTTCCATATACACCACAACAAAACGGTGTTGCTGAGAGAAAGAACTGCACATTAAAAGAAATGACTAATTGTATGATCCAATCTAAGGGATTAAGTCTAAAGTATTAGGCGGAATCCATCAACTATGAAAATTACATAGTAAATTGAACTCCCACAAAGGCTCTTAAAAATATAACACCGGAAGAAGCTTGGACTAAAATTAAACCAGATGCAAGTCACTTCTATGTATTTGGCAGTATAGCATGGGCTCACATTCCTGATGAGAAAAGGAAAGCATTGCAGCCTAAAAGTGAGAAGTGTATATTTGTTGGTTATTCTGAAGATGTCAAAGGTTATAGACTTCTTCAATCACATTGTAATGAAATTATTATTAGAAGAGATGTTAAATTTGATGAAAATCTCTTGGCCTGCAAGCCTAATTCGGCGTTTGTGCCTTCTTTGGCCTGCGAGCCTAATTCGACGGTTTTGTCTTCTTCGTCCTGCGAGCCATCTTCGGCGTTTGTGACTTCTTATGATCTGGTTTCTTCTTCATATGGTGACAGTGAGGATGAAAATCCACCTCCGCCTGCTCACCCTCCTCTAGATGAGTCCTTTGAACCTTAACCAACACCAGCTCCACCTCTTCCGAGATGGGTCCGTTCAACATTAGAAGCAGCTGGTGATCTTGTCGGTGATCCTTCATATCAACGTCGGACACGTTCACAGTTCCAACGAGCCTCTTCTCTTTTGGCTCAAGTTTCAAAAACTCATGATCCAGAGACATTTGCAGAAGCTTCAGGTCATCTAGATTGGGATACAGCCATGAATGACGAGTATCGTTTCTTAATGGAAAACGATACTTGGGATCTTGTACCTCTTCCAAAAGGAAGAAAACTTGTCAGATGAAAATGGGTCTACAAAACTAATTATGCATCAGATGGAAGTGTTGAAAGACACATGGCTCGGTTAGTTTCCAAAGGATTTTCCCAAGTTGAAGGAATTGACTATAATGAAACCTTTGCCCCTGTAGCCAAAATGAATTCCATCCACCTTGTTCTTGCCCTTGCTGCCTCACATAAATGGGAGTTCCATCAAATGTATGTTAAATCCGCCTTCTTGCATGAAAATTTGCAGGAAGAAATCTACATGGAACAACCTCCTGGCTATGTCCAGAATGACTCTAGCCTTGTTTGTCGCCTCAAGAAATCTCTTTATGGTCTCAAGCAAGCTCCCTGAGCTTGGTATGCCAAAATGGACAGCTTTCTTATTGCCACTAGATTCTCTAGATGTCATTCTAATCCTAATTCCTATTCCAAGAAGGTAGGAATCCATCTCATAATACTTGTCCTTTATGTTGATGACCTTATCCTTACTGGTAGTAACGCAAAACTTTTAAACCATGTGAAAACCAGCCTTAAGAATAAATTTGAAATTACACACTTAGGCTTTTTGCACTATTTCCTTGGCCTCCAAGTTTTGCAAACCAATGAAGGAATTTTTCTTTCCCAGTCTAAGTATGCTTGTGACCTTGTTCATCGCTTTCACATGGACGATTGTAAACCAACCCCCTCTCCCTTCCATTCTAGAGTCAAGCTTACTTCCACCTGTACTTCTCCTTAAGTTGATGCCACCTTGTACCGTCAGTTAGTGGGTAGCCTCTTATACTTGACTCGTACCCGTCCTGATCTTTCCTTTGTTGTTGGTATTATTTCCCGGTATATACAAACGCCCCATGAAAGCCATTGGAAAGTAGCTAAAAGGATACTTCGATATGTTCGTGGTACAGTTCAATTCATGATACATTTTAGTTCAGGGGGGACTCCTTTATTGGTTGGTTTCATTAATTCAGATTGGGTCAACGACCATGATGATCGGAAGTCTACTGCAAGTTATGTTTTCAGCCTTGGTTTAGTACCTGTCACTTGGGCCTGTAAGAAACAACAGGCTATTGCACTTTCTTCAGCAGAAGCGGGGTACCGAGCAACGATAAATGCAAGCCACGAAGCCATGTGGCTTCGACAGATCCTTTCAGAGTTTGGATTCTAGCACCAGGATCCAACCAGCCTTTGGTGTGACAATCAGAGTTCCATCAAGCTTGCCAAAGACTCAGTTCAACATCAGCATAGAAAACACATTGAGCTACACATGCACTTCATCATAAAGCTCATTCATGATTAAGTTATTGAAGTGCTCTTTTTCCCTGCAGGAGATCAAGTTGTAGACATTTTCACAAAGTCTCTTACAGAAGCAAATTTTTCCAAACTTCGATCTATGTTAGGAGTTCAGGAAGTTGTCATTAAGAGGGGATAGGCTCTAATGCCTCCTTCTCCTATTGTGTCACTATTGTAAATCCTTCAATCCTATCCCAAGTTGTTCTTAAGGGGGGATGTTAGGATATTTAGACACTTAGAAATTAGTTAAGATCTACTTGGTATATTGTGTCATTAGGTAAAAGTGTATTTTCTAGTGTGTTTCTTTAGTATGCATTGGTATGCATTTGTAGTTAGTAAATCTGACGGTCACAATATGTTCCCGACATAGAGTGATATGATGGTTCATACTCTCCTCGATATTAACGGCCATTGATCCGTGGTTTAACACTTGATTGGTCCATGATCTCTATTTAAAGAGCATGGAGGGTCATTTTCCGATGATCGATTGTGAGAAACTCTCTTGTAAAATCTCTCTGTAATCTTTTTCTTTGCATTAATAAACTGCTCCAAGTGGTCACGTTCGTTGGGGTCATGGATGTTTCCCCATAGGAATTTTACCACATGAAAACATCAGTGTGTTGATCTTTGATCTAGTTATGTGAGTGGTTACTGAAGGTGTTCGTCCTCTATTGGAATACCTGTGTTATTGAACACTATATTCATTCATTATGTTACAATGTTTACAATACAAAATACATATAGGAGCCAGCGGCATCCAAAACCCTAACCCAATGACCTGGATTTGTCCAAAACCCTAATTCCTTAACCGAAAATAGAAAACCATCAACAAAGAAACCATGTGCTGAAAAACAACCTAAATATAATGCGGTCCCGAAAAATGTGGTCTCGGTCCAAAAAAATATAACACATACCCAACAAATCCTTCCTTGCTCCTCCCTTCCACCCTCACTACATAAGTATCATCAGTTTTTCTTCTTGGACTCTACTTCCTCCTTTGATCTTCTGAGATGGACTACAGAGACACTTTCTTCTCACTATTCTTTCTTGTTAATATAGTCTTCCAACTAGTGTGAATTTGAACCATTGTGTCTTTTGAAAATGAACCATTGTACCCTTTCATTTAAATGATAATATTAAACTTTAAATAATATCATTTTTCCTTTTTATTCTTTATTCAAAATGCTCATGTTTTAACTCTTCTTTAATCATGATTGTGTATCAGTTCATTAGTCTACAAATCTCGAATTATTTTAAAATTGAGTCTTAATCAATAGGCACTCCCTTCAAACCAAAATTCATGTGACCGCGAGCTCGAAACCATGAGCTTATCCATTCCAAGCATTGATCTGTTAATGATTTATTCTTCCACCCCTATTCTTCTACATGGAACCGTATTCAAACATCTGAGGGATTATTTAATTCTATCCCCTTTAGCTTCTTTACCTTATCATGTGACCGGTGTTGGAACTAGGTTCTATGGTACTTCGTCCTTCGGGACTTCCGGCCTTTGTAGTCATTCAATCCTCCTAGAGTACATTTCGCCAAAGTGTGTATACTGTATTCACTAGTAGATCGGATGATCAATATTTAATCTTCCATTGGATGGACGATCTTAGATTATCTAGAGGCTTCAAACAAATAGACGGTCAGGACTTAATCTGCAGTTGAGTGGACGATTCTAGTTCACTTTGAGACTTCGGCATTTCGAGACTCCGACCTTTGTAGTGTTCCAAATATTCCAGAGAAAAATCCATCGAAGCGTGTATCAACACTCCCTGCTTGATAACATTCACATTTCCAAGAGCTAGGACCATAGAATTAGGCACAAACGAGCTCCCACTCTCCAAGTATTTAACTATTCGTGACTCTGAGACTCCAGGCTGCTCGAACTCTAAAGTAGTTGAATCCCTTCAGAGTGTTTACCTACTGAATAATTCATAAAGTTGTGGTGACCGCTTGTTGTCAATTTTTAGTACACCTTATGCTATCCTTCCATTGTACTTGATTAAATGATCAAAATATATTCCGGTGGATCTTAGATCAACGACTAACATCAATTCGTGACTTTGGTCATCGACACTTCAGGTAGTTTTGTTGGTAGGAGATGTTTGTTATCCCCAGAGGTTGTAGTCCCGGACTGACGTGGTGTGATTACATCACCTATGATGACGTGGATCTGTAGTGGGTGTGCCATGTATCACCCTAATTTTTGATTTCACGGACCTTATGTACCATATGTATTTTGACACTTGTCATCATCTGACTGGACCACATGTCCTTGCTGACGTGGTATTACTGACTAGGATTTTTACTTTTCATTACTTCGTAGCTTCGTGATTTTTGGCACTTTTATACCATCCTTCAATCATTATGGAAGTTCCAAATAGATCTATCACCATAGATCTTTCCTTGTCTTGATCAGACGACCTTTTTTTACTCCGATACTCCAGGCCTTTGGCCCCACTTATTGTATCCTTCCACTACACTTGATCAATGGTTGAATGGATTTCCATGCTCTTCCTCTGATCCGACGGTCGACGAGAGTTCATGACTTCGGGGCTTCGACCTTCATGTAAACTTACATGTTTCAGACTCCTTTTCCCCAAAGTGATCAGCGCTAGAGTTGGCCAACTTATTTCCTTTAGTGTGATTTTATGGTTCAACATTTCCATTCTAGATCGACGGTTAGCGCTTAACTCTAGATCAAATCTCGATCTAACGTCTAGGAAACCATTTGAGGCTCCTTCCTGATCGATGGTTGGCATTATTTTGTGGCTTCAGTATTTCTTGGATTCTTAATTGATTCCAGTAATCACCGAAGTGGCAAAGATCTGGAGTACCAAAGCTTTCTATCTCCTTCTTGATCCAACGACTAAGAACTGACCCAAATTTTCTCCACGGGATATGACGGTCGAAGTTTACTTCACGATTTACGAGTTTTCAATATTTTTTGTCTTATGGCGTCTGATTATCCTGTCCTTCCACTTGATTCTATCTGACGATCCGGATAGATCTCGAACTAATCTAACGATTGTTGTAACTCAATCCTTTACAAGAGATTCTTTTGTGTACGCTCAGGATTCTATGGGACCTACTATGTTATCTCTCCTGATCTTTGATCTCATCACCTACACTTGACATCAATGACAATATCATACCATTGTGTCCAACATATTCAATACACACAAATTTTATACCATGCACCAATAATCAATGTGCACAAATTTTCATACCTCTCACCAATTTCCAGTGCAAGCAAATTTTTACATTGTGCACCAATATCCAGTGCACATAACTTTTTATACCAAACACCAATATCCAATGCACACAAACTTTTATACCGTGCACCAATATCTAGTGTGCATAACTTTTTATAGCCCGCATCAATATCCAGTGTGCAAAAATTTTATACCGTGCACAAATATATAGTGCGCACAAATTTTTATAGCATGCACTAATATCCAGGGCACACAAATTTTTATATTGTGCACCAATAATCCGCACATCACCAATTTTGCACTGCGCAACACCAATATTTAGGGCACACAAGTCCTTTCGTTGCTTAGTTGTTTTTCCCTATTTCTATCTCACAACCATCGTGAGAATGCCCGAATCACATGTCTAAGACAAATTCAGTCGCTTGGAAGTAAAAAATGACCCCTCCATAACAACCATTTCGAGTGTAATTCTAACTTGAATTTTCTTATAAATTTGGAAATCACTCATATTGTATCATTTTCCCCAAATTCGGCACAACTCAAACACTAAGATGATGAATTTACCCACTTCATGCTAATCTCAGGCCCATACAAGTCTGGTGTTGAACCAAAAATATTCGATACCATTTTGTAATGTCCCCTAACTTAACTGAGGAACATTATTTGAAAACAATACACATAAATTTGAAATTTTCTTGCTAACTAAATTCCTATAGCTTATCAGCTATGAATTATACATAGATTTAACCATTGCAGATACTGATTATTTAAATGTAGTTATTGTTAGGAACCAAATACCAATATAGCATAGAAAAACCTCAGAATAAGTACTAAAAGCCTTGAAAAAGAGAGAATTTTAGATAATAAGCCTCTTCGAGGGGGCAACCTCCTTATACACCACATATATTTCCCAATACCATATGATTCCTAATGAAAAGGTCTCCTTGGTATATATAGGAGACTAGGAGGTACAATTATAACTAATGGACCCAAGCCGACATAAATAAAATAACATTACTAATGTAATATGCCCTAATTAAGGGGTAATGTGCCATTATTTAAGGCTTAACATGCCCCTCCCCTTCAGAAAAGTGTTGTCCGCAATGCTCAAATAATTCTGGATGCTTCTGTATAAAAGACCCATCTTCCCTAGTGGAATCTTCAGCAAGTAGTTTCCTCCACTTAATGAGATACTCTAAAATGGATCTATTCCTCAGCTAACGAATTCTTGTGACAGTGATATCTTCAGGCTTCAATATGATTTTTCCTTCCTCGTCAAGTTCTGGCAATATAGTTTGAACTAGGATCTTGTCACCTATAACCTTCTTTAAGCATGAAACATGGAAAATTGGTGTACTCGTGAAGATGTAGGAAACTCCAATTTGTATGTCATAGTACCAATCTTTTGCAACACCTTATAAGGGACATAGTACTTTGGTGATAATTTATTATCTTTATTGGCTTGCTTGAGGGGCATCTGCTTGCTTGAGGGGCATCTATTTGTATGGTTGTAGTTTTAAAAAAACCCAATCCCTTAATTCAAAACTTCTTTCACTACAATTTTGATCTGCTTGTTGTTTCATGCGATTTTGTGCCATGGTCAGGTTGTCCTTTAATATTTGGAGAACTTGTTGTTGATGCTTGATGTGATCTTCCACTACTTGAACCTTAGATTTTTCTTTTAGATAAGAAGTGATGGAAGGAGGGTGGTATCCATAGAGTGCCATAAATGGTGTCATTTTTGTTGCAGTATGAAAGGAAGTGTTATACCACCATTCTGCCAAGGGTAACCATTTGAACCATTGTGTTTGTTTATCAGATACAAATTAATGAAGGTATCCTTCCAAACATCTATTCACTATCTCAATTTGTCCATCAAATTGAGGATGATAGGTTGAGCTATGAGCCAATTGATTACCCAAACAAGAAAATAATTACTTTTGTCACTTACAATAATCTTTGGGTTTCCATGTATCTTTTGAATTGTCTCCATGAATGCAGTGGCAACTGTACTAGATTTGAAGGGATGAGAGAGTGCACAAAAGTGTGTGTACTTGATCAATCTATCACCATGATGACACTCTTTCCTTCAGACTTTGGTAACCCTGTGATGAAATCCATGGAAAACTCCTCCCAACGATTACTTGGGATGGCTAATGGTTGTAAAAGACTCGGGGTATTAACTGTTTCCACCTTATTTTGTTGGCAAGCCAAACATTCTGCTGCAAACCTTTAAACATCAATTTTAAGTCCATCCCAAAAAAATTCCTTCTTGACCCTATGGTAGGTTTTCAAAAATCCTGAGTGCCCTCCTACCAGAGAGGTGTGCAATTCCAATAGTACCTTTTGTTTGAGTTGGGAGTTCTTACATAAATATAGGCGATATGTGTACCATAGTGAATCATTTTTCCATGTAAATGTATTTGATGCACTGGAATCCTGCTGCAACCTTTGAATGAGAGTACACATGTTTTCATCATTCTTCCATTCATCCCTCGCTTCTATTATCCAATTGGGTTGGATGATCAAGATAGCACAGAGAAAGGCCTCAACATATTCATCATTTCTTGAGAGTGCATCTGCCACAACATTTTGCTTCCCTTTTTTATAGATTATTTCAAAATCATAACCCAATATCTTGGTTACCCATTTTTGTTGTTCTTCTGAAGATAGTCTTTGTTCCAAGAAGTATTTAAGACTATCATGATATTTTTTTACCCTGAAGTGCCTACCTATTAGGTAAGGGCACCATTTCTTCAATGCATGTAGTATTGCCATAATTTCCTTCTCATAAATGGGTTTGTGTAAGTCATTTCCCTTGAGTGGCCGACTTTCAAAAGCAAGGGGCCTTCCTTCTTACATTATAACAACACCAATGCCATTTCCCGAGGCATCGCATTCCACAATAAAGTTTTTTGTGAAGTTTGGTGTGGTCAAGACAGGAGCTTTGCACATTGCCTCTTTAAGTTGTTCAAAATCTTGAGTTGCCATTGGAGTCCATAAAAATGCATCCTTCTTAGTTAATGTCATTAAAGTTGTTGATAGTATTCCATAGTTCCGAACAAACTTGCAGTAGTAACGTATCAAACCCAAAACTCCTATAAGATTCTTCAATGTTTTGGGAATCGTCCAGTCCATCATGGACTTAATCTTGTTAGGGTCTACCTTGACACCTTCATGAGATACAATATGACCCGAATACTCTACCTCCTTCACCCCAAAGAAACATTTGGATGGTTTGGCATATAGTTGTTGCTCCTTTAGTAGTTGTTTCTCCTTTAGTAGTTGTAGCACCTCGTCAACATGTCACACATGATCCTCCCAAGACTTGCTATAGATTAGTATATCATCAAAAAATACTAACACAAATTTTTGAAGGAAGGGCTTGAAAATGGAATTCATCAAAACTTGGAATGTGGAAGGTGAATTTGTAAGGCCAAAAGGCATGATCAAAAATTCATAATGGCCTTCGTGAGTTCGGAATGTTGTTTTTGGGATATTTGCTTCCTTCATTCTAATCTGATGATACCATGAACGAATATCCAACTTTATGAAATAAATTTCTCCATGTAGTTCATCTAACAATTCATCAATGACGGGAATGGGAAACTTATATTTAATAGTGATCTTGTTGAGCTCTCTATAATCTGGACACATACGCCATGAGCCATATTTCTTGAGTACCATTACCACCGGTGCAGAGTAAGAACTTTGGCTAGGTCTAATAATGCCAACCTCTAACATTTCTTCAACCATATGCTCAATTTCACTCTTCTAGGCATAAGGGTATCTGTAAGGCCTGATGTTAGGAGGAACACTCCCATGAATTAGGTGAATAACATGATCATGATTTCAAGTGGGTGGAAGACCTTTGGGAATATCTTCAAATACTTTGGAATGCTTATCAATGATCCCTTGGAGATCTAGGGGAATAGATGGCTTAGATGTTTGAACATCTAGTGAGCATAGTTGTGCAATAACACCTTGATGGCCCTTTTTCAATAATTTTGTCATGCCATTAGAGATTATCGCCTTACTGGTTTTCCCTCTGATACCTCTTAACTCAATTTATTTTCCTTCCAATGAAAATTTCATGAAAAGTTCTTGAAAATTAAAATCCATTGTTTCTGATGATTGTAACCATTGGATTCCTAGTACGAAATCAACACCACCCATGGGTATAGAAATCATTGGACTATTCATTATATATTCCCCCATAGTAAGATTGATCTTATTACATTTTCCTGAGCAATCGATAGTTCCTCCATCTACAATCATTACTTGAAACTCTGGCATTAGATATACAAAGCAATTGAGATCTTTGGCTAATTTATAGTGAATGAAATTATGAGTACTACCAGAATCAATTAGTATTATTACTTTTTTATTTTTGATATATCCTTCGATCTTGAGGCTTTGATGAGTTCTAATTCTAGCCAATGCATTAGATGATATCATGGGAGTCAACTCTTCAAAAGAAATCGCTTCTACGTTTTCATCTTGAGATGGTTCTTGTTTTTCTTTCTCTTCACAATCTATGTAGAATAATTTATTCTCACCACACTTATGTCCCTTACTATACTTGTTGTCACAATTAAAGCATAAACCTTTTTCTTTTCTTTCCTCCAATTGTTGAGGTGTCAACCTTGTAGGTTGAGGTGTTTTAGAAGATGGAACAATATTCTCTCGATAGATGTTAGGAGTGGTTCTTCTAGTAGCCATAGCCAATTTTTTACTTTCAACATTTCTTTCCACCCTAAATGCATTCTCCAATGATTTGGGTTCCCAAAGAAGAACCACATGTTGAATGTTATCCTTTAAAGTTCCTATGAATACATCAATTATATGCTCATCTAGAATATATGTTACATTTATATTCAATCTTTGGAAGTTCTCAATGTGCTCTACAACTGAACCCTTGTGCTTGAGATTTATCAATTGGATAAAAAATGTATTACTCTTTGTATCCTCATAGTGTGCTATCATTTCTTCCGTGAACATTGTCCAAGTGACGAGTGATTTGTGAGAAAAAAGCCATCAATACCACACAAATTGATTGGGTTCTAAATATAAAGAAGAAATTTGTACCTTTTGTGTATGTGGCACATCATGTAGATCAAATAATTGTTCCATCTGAAGTATCCATGTGATTGGATCCTTGCCATCAAACTTTCTCATATCAATCTTAGGAAATTGGTTGGTCTTCAACCCAAAGTTGGAGTTTCTCTATTCTTGATTCATCTTCCTTTTGTACTCATCATGAATTTCATGGGATACATTTTCACTTTCAGGTGTCCTCTCTATTAGAAAATTTTTCAATCCTTCCATGATCTCCCTTTTTAAATCCTCCATCTTCATATCCATTATTGCCTCCAACTTAGCTTCAGTTGAATCCATCATCCCTTGTAGTTCATCTTTTGTCATTGTCTTCTTTTTTAAATCATTTATGTCTTTGAGCATTTCTTCACCTTCATCAAGAGTCCAAGTAGGATTCTTTGGAGGCTTAATTGGTGTAGAAGTTCCCTTTTTTGGTGGCATGTTGGCCAAGTATCACTTTTAAACCTTGATTTCGATGTGGTTCTTCTAGACGATATTTGTTCTGTTGTATCTCCAAAATTTTGGCCCTTCTAGGTCTAAAAATTTATTTTTGTAGCTCTCTAATACGTCTTCTCTGCAATACCACAAGTCTGATCAAAATTGGATGTGCCAAGTGGAAGTTATGGTAACTTCCTCACACCTTGCTGAATTTTGTCCCTTCCAGGAGAGCGTACTTGTAAAGCATGCCAAGATCACAATATATGATATTTAATTTTGAAACTTGTAACAGAAATACTACAGACTTTCCACTATCCAATGCAGTTGGTCTCACTTAATTTGGATACTCACTGAAGAATATATCATTGTTTTTCCTGGAAGACATGTTTGAGACTAGTCGATAAGACTAGTCAAATACGTTATCTTGCAAAGGGTCTATCTAAAACAGTATGATAAAGAAGAAGATGAAAATTTTATCACATATACCTTGATAAATTCTATGAATAACCTCCATATTTCAGGGTCTGAAATTGTACAAAAAACTTCTATAGTGAAAATTCTATGATGACTAAATTCAGGATGATTCCAGAACCCTATCTTACACAGGCTATATCTCTGAAAGTATAAGGCCTCGGGCACTGGAATTTTAACCCCACGTAAATTTATCCGTCTAATGAATATCCTCCAAGGGGTTCCTTCTGAAACTTTGTAGAAACAAAGTTATAGAAAAAATCTCAAGGTGTCTCAAATGTAGCAGCGAAACCCCAAGACCTTGAGCTCTGATACCAAATGTTAGGAACCAAATAGAAAAACCTCATAATAAATACTAAAAGCCTTGAAAAAGAAATAATTTCATATAATAAGCCTCTTCGAGGTGGAAACCTCCTTATACACCACATAGATTTCCCAATACCATATGATTCCCCATGAAAAGGTCTCCTTGGTATATATAGGAGACTAGGAGGTACAATTACAACTAATGGACCCAATCCGCCATAAATAAAATAACATTACTAATGTAATATGCCCTAATTAAGGGGTAATGTGCCACTATTTAGGGCTTAACAACTACATCATGCTAGCTAACATGAATGTCTTATGCAACAGGTATGGAAAGACTGCTCCTTATAATTAAACTGCTCCTGGAGGAGAAATTCCATTGACGCGACCTGGAGATCTTGGTCTTCAGATGTCACTAAAAATAAAATAACAGTTTCACCTTTGATTGTCTGTTGGGGAGTTTGGTTGGCACGAAACACAACAATATTTTAGAATAAGATGGCCTCACCATAGTGTACAGCAGCACAAGGCCTAAGTATCCTGGAACATTTCCCCTAAGCAAATGATTCTCCTCCAATGAGAATTGAATGCGAAGAATAAGTGGACAAAAATGTTCCTTGGGATTTTTTTGATGGAGAATCCCATAACAATGGACAGACTGTGGGGGAGGTGTGGTTCTTTTCTTATCATATTCCAACTTATATAAGTTACAGATGAGACTTGGGTCCATCTCAAACAATTATGTTGAACTTCTAGCCTTGAAACTACTTATTCTTTTTGCAAGAGAAAAGGGGGTAACTTCACTTCAAATTTATGGTGACTCCTTGAATGCAGTGAACTGGACTAGGAAACTTCAAAGATGTCACACTTTTTTATTCGTTCCTTTAATTGAATAAATAGAAAGGATTTTAAAAAATTTTAACTATTTTCTATTCATCATGTCTACAGAGAATGAAATGATGATGCAAACACTCTATCAAAATATGACATAGAGTTGGCTTTTGGTTCTTGGACTATCCAGGAAATAAAAGATGGTACCGAGATAGACTATATACACAATCCTTTTATTTAGATATATCATATATACTTGTTGTTTTCTTGCTCACTTGGACAATGTTTTACTCCAACCGACACTCTTGTGTACTTTGTTCGAGTGCTTCATTTTTCAAAAGACAATTCTGCAGATTTTTGCTTACTAATCAGAGCTCTTTTGTCTAGCACTCTTTCTATTTGTCTCACCCTATTGGTTTATGGATGTAAGTGGGACCCTCGATAGTGATCGTGTGATACTCTGAAGGTGGGATGACACTCTTTTTTTGACCCTCAGGCTTCGTTGGGAGGAGTTTTTGTACTATGAACAAAGACTGTTATGGAACTGCTTTTATGCAAAAACAAAAATGCATGTTTTGACATGTATTTACAAAATGTAATTTTATTTTCTATAAATAAAATTATACTTTTTTCCAAGGAAAAAAAAAACTAACATGAATTTTGTCTCCTCACTGAGACAAATTGTGCACGCAACAGGCTTTGTACTATGCACAAAAACTATTTCCCAGTGCACGCATTGATTCGAGCACAACGCCAGAATCCCATTATCATTATTACTAAAATTGATTAACATATACATTTAAATATTGAATTGCAAACAACATGACAATCAAGCTCATGTAATTGCCCATACTAGTTAAAAACATAAATGTAGCTAATAATTTCACCACAACAACATATAATTCATTATGATGCACAAAGTAAAATGCATAGTAGTTAAACTCATAAATTGACTCAAGAAAACAGATAAACACTTGTATTTTTAAAATAGTTGTGCAACCAGCTGCTTGGGAAAGACATTCCACCCAACCATAGAATTGTTGTTTCAAATATCCATAGTAAGTCACCCCCGAGTTGGGGATACGAATCCGTAAGAAAAGGGTGTCTCTCACCATCCACTCACAACTCAACATCCCACAACCCAATGGTATTCTCCTATAGCTATCACAAATTTCCTCTAGCCCTCTTTCTATTGACCTGTCCAACCCAAGGAATGTACCCCTTCACTACTCTCAGTCCATCGGGCGTCCAATCCATTTATCAGGGTCTCTTTGGCATGGGTAATTAGGAATCTCTCTACTAGTAACTCAAGGGAACTCACTGCCAGGAAAACTACCACAAGAACAAAAAACCCTCGTTGTTACAATGCAACTCACACAAGAGTTCACTCTTAGTTCTAACAACCTAGCTCTTCGATATTCAAATCCAAAGTGCTCCAAGACACTAGCTCTAGCATGCTCCAGAATTCACCCAGCCTTCTTGTTCTATCTCTAGTTCTCGTTTTCTCTGCTCTTTGCTTGTTGTTCGTGTAAAACTGAATGTGTAAAACTGCCTATAACTTCTCATACGAATTTCATCCATTTTCCAAAGATAGTTAACTGCTCACTCTACCCAATGTTAATTGTACTTCAACCCCATCCTTCCAATAACTATGGGATGTGACTCTCACACCCACCCTCTTACATGAGTTTAATGATTGGGCTCTCATACACTCAAATAGAAAATAGAATTTATCCCCATTGATAATAAAATTCATGAAAGTGGAATGAATTAATACCCATAATTAATTCCCCCCCTGGACCCCTCTTACACACTCTGTTCTCTTGTGGAAAACTCGGCCCCTGTCTTTTTCCATATCCCCAAGCAACCGATATCACATTTTATTTATTTAAAAACAAAAAATGTGTTTGCATATTACATCATTTGGTCATAGCCACATTCATGTCTGCATTATGCATTAATTAAACTAGAGATTATAGTGGGAATGTTAGAACATGGACATAAAAGGAAAGTTGAAAAATAAACTAATTCCCAAAAATTGTGGAATGTGGGATGTGGGATCCAAGATGACATGCGGTTGTGGAAGAATATGCAGGCACAATATTCCTCCACATGGACATAAAAAGGATGTTGGAAAATAAACTAAGTCCCAAAACTGGTGAAATGTGAGATGCAAAGTATGTAACATTGGTATGGACAAGGGAATTTTATTTTTCTTCCGCATAGCTAGGACATTTTTCAAAGAAATAAATAAAGGAAGAAGATAAAGGAAAGGAGAAAGACAAACAGGAATTAAAAAAAAGTCTAGAGAAAAAAACTTGTTTTGGCCATAACATGAGCATAAAAACTCAGAATTGGACAAAATTTAAAGGGTATGTGCACATTAATGAAGGGTACACAAGCATCATTGAAAACCATGTGTGAATTCTGCTTCACTTCTCTGAAAAATGTCAATGAATAGTTTTTAAAGATCTAGGTCGTGCTTAGTGACCATGACCCAGATAAAGATGAAATTTTAGTAGAGAATCCAAAAAGAAGGTATGAAGATAACCAATTGGGATTTTGGAAAAAATACAATGGGTTTGGTGTGGATATGTAGAAACAAGGCAAAAACCACTATTCCTAGACACGTTTTGGGGATTTTTGAAATCTTCGGAGGAGGAAAAGGGACCCCAAATCACAAATCTAGAAAAAAATAATTAGTTAACATTTTACTTCCTCAATAATATAGACAACTTTGTCTTATGAAAGTTTTCCCAATTTTTCTTCAGATTTATACATAAGTTGATTGGAGCATCAGATTCCAAATGTGAAAATTGTTTTGTTCACAATCATAAATACTATATGCACCCAATACAAAAGTTTTCTTAGTTCATAAAATATTATTTTCTATAGGTGGAAGAAAATGGTCCTTTAACAAGATTGCACCAATGAAAATAGGGCACAATTGAGTAGAAATGAAAAAATTCATAAAGCTATAACTTTTAGCCCAAAATACGAAATGTTGCATGAGTATAGCTATTGGAAAGACATGATTCCAAAGAGATTATGTCTAAAGGATCAAAATTTATATTAGTGCATCTGGTTCTTCATAAATTCATATGAAGGATGACCAAATTTATATTAGTGCATCTGGTTCTTCATAAATTCATATGAAGGATGACCTATAACCTAATTAATGAACTATTTTATAACGTGCATAATTCTAATGGTAATTGTTGCATGCACATTTTTGTAGAATTAGAGGTACATGAAGGACATAAAACATTTTTAGAAAGGATTTTTAGAGTTATTTATTAATATCTCTAGTGAAACTAGGGGTACTCTTTAATATCCCATAAAAGCACACGCTATGTCATAGGTTCATAGAGTAAAGACCCTGTGCATTTAGCAAGATCGTTCCATGTTAAAATATTTTGATCCAACCACTTCTTTCTATGAGAGTGTGCATATTTTTATCCATGTACAAGTCATCCCTCCTCACTAGTTATAAAAGTTGTTTTATGTTTTTGAAGCCACAACATTATCCTAGTCTAGATTTCCACATTGATTTTGGAGCAACAATAATATTTTAGTGCAAGTTTTGGAAATCATTCTTCCCATCATGCCTTCAATAGTATGTGATGAAGAACCCTTCAACAACATGTGAAGGAAAAACCTTCATCAACATGTGAAGACAAATGATAAAGTGTCAAGATTGTGTCTAACCTTGCCACATCTAATGGAAAACAAATAATCTTGGAGACCACTATGAATGGGACCCAATAGATTCATTCCAATAGTTTGAATCACTTGATATTCTCTAGAAATTTTATAAATTGGATGTCTGCAAGGAAGAACACACTTTTGCATATCACAAGTTAGGATTTGTAGTCATGAAGTGGGAATATAGTTAAATATAATCTATGAGGATTGCTATGTGTATGTAATCAAATACCATGAGTTATTGGCTGTGAGTATCAAGAAAAGAATTATATTGTGTCTCATTTCTTCGTTATGAGTTTATTAGGGGGGGGTGAATCCATGAAACCATGAATCTTTTTGGCAATCCCAACACATGGAAATGGCCTATGTGGACCCTCGATCGAGGTTTTACTTGGTCAAATATTTAAACCATCAATTTAGGTTCCAAACCTCGATCAAGGGCTTAAAACCTCACTTGAGAGTTTTAAACAAAAAATGAACTATTTATATAAAAATTACCTTGATCAGAGGTTTTAAAATACTTCAATTGAGGGATTTTAAATCCATCGATAAAAGTATTTTAAAACCATTGTTAGAGATATAAACCTCGATCAAGGGCTTCAAAGTCAAGAATCCTTCCCCATTTCTCCAAGTTTTCATGGAGATGCAACTCCCTATAGGTGAAATCCCTTCATTTTTTTCATGGAAGGTGGTGGATTTGGTGCATGTAGATTCATCATTGAATCCGCTATCCAATGACATTTAATTTTCTCATTTTTCTTGAGTAGTGAAGGCCTCAACAGAAAAACAAGTATCTTTAAAAATTACATAACCAAAAAATTATAAAAAGAATGCATGTGCACTCCTTAGATGTTTCCTTTTCGAAACAATATTTTTGGTTATTTTATTTAAAGTAAACAAGAAAAAAAATTTGTTGAGAACACAAAGATGTATAAAATGTGATTCAAATATTAATTTTTTATCTTCTAAAAATAATGAAAAATATAATTTTCCATTTTTTTTTAAAGAATTGTGCATTACTACATTCTATGTAGATAGATGTAGATAGAGTTCACGTAAAGTTTTATTGAAAATTATACATTGGACACTAAATTAGGTTTTGGAAACACAATTCCATTGTTAGCGTTCACAATTGGTATATGAATTTATAGGGCTTCAATTTGAAAAATATGTAAAGTTTCAAATTCCACTTGTCACTAAAAATTGTGATACATATTCATGGATTCACCCATCTATTGTTCTAATTGTTCATTTAATAATTTTGTACTAATTGTTCATTTAATAATTTTGTAAATTCAACTATGTTAGTAGAGTAGCCTTTTTTAGGGGTGACAGGTGCAAGGGGGATTATTTGTGATCTTAGAGGTAATTATGTTGCTTATTTTTCTTGGGGCCTAGGAAAGGTTTCTAACAACGTTGTTGAGGCTTACACCCTTTGGGGAGGTGTTTATCTTGCTAGAGAAAAAGGGATTCGAAAAATAACCATCCTTGGTGATTCCGTGCTTGTGATCAGGTAACTCATTAAAAAACATGTCCAGAAACAATGTTATTATTGGCATAATCTCTCTTACATTATCCCACCTCAATGAATTTGAGATCATAGATTGTACCACATCAAGCGGGGGCATAACTCTGAATCAGATCGTTGGGCCAAGGTGGGTTCAAACCTAACGAAAGGAAACATATTAATCAATGGGTCTAAAGTGTCACTGCCCATTCCATAACCTTATGGCTTGTACATTTATTGGATGGGATAGGTGGTAGGGTGAAGACACATGTGAACAAGCAGCTTGCGCATTTGTTTGGCCTCAAAATTGATGGGAGCATTCAATTTCATTTGTGTGAGTTTAATTTTTCTTGGGTGATGGCTCCAGTAGGATAATTCATTGTATTCAGTGGCGGTGAAGGTGGGATTGTGATGTGTGGAGAAGACGAAAAAGTTGTGCTATGGTTTCACTCTATGGTGCTTGGAGCTTCACCATAAAGGGTTCAAGGTTTAAGTTTTTGGAGGATTTTTTAAAAACTGTCGAGAGGCATTTATATACGGGATCTCTGAAGAAAAGGATTAAATAATAAATCATATAATGATTTCGTAGTTTAAGGTGCGGGTAAAAAGATAATTTTATTTGTTGTCCAACTTATTCTTAACTGGAAGGTTATTGGATAAAATTTGGGGAAAATCTTGAGTTCAATAGAATTTGAAAAGTAAAAGTCTACTGTTCTATAATGAACAAAAGAATTATCAGCTTCAGTTTATGTCTAGTAGACCCCCTTAGCTTATTACTTAGCTGGGAAGACTGTGTGTGTTCTTTTCTTTTTGTTTCTTAAGTATTATCTTCCATTTAAATATAATTAAATCCATTTTACCTTTTCTTTTTATATTTGTATTAAAATTTCCTAATTGAGATATGTTCTGGAATAGGGATCTAAAAAGATTGGTCTTTCTACCTTATCTCTGCAATTGGAGCAGTTATATGTCCGCCAGCTTCCATCCCAACCCAATAGTTCTCTCTCATGCCTGCTCCCAATAGATAGGCTCCGCGAAGTAGTACCACCTTACTCTATAAACTACAGCTAGCAGTCAGTCTTTCTATTCAGGGGCTAATTGACATGGAACTACGTGCCTTAATTCGGGTTCTGCATCCCAAGATTTCAGCAGACAGTTCTTAATTATTTTCTCGAGCTTCCCCCCGAAGAGTGTTGTACTCCATAGGAAGGCGATGGTGGTAGCATGAAAAACCTCGTCTTCCTCTTAGGGTTTGGATGACCTTAACCTTGTCCTCTCGTTTGGGTCTGTATGGCCTGAACGCTCATTGATCCTGGAGCTGGATATTTCAATTGGAAGATATGCAAATTGTCATAATGAACAAAAAGGGTTTAGATCTGTGCGCGTTCTGCATGAGATGTGTAAAGTTGTTCGAAGGCTCTGACGATTGATAGGAATAATCATTCGAAAACCCCTTCCAAGAAGGTTTCACTCATCATCAAAGAACTAGTTCTTATAGTGGTAAAGAACCCTACAGTGCCAATTCTAGGTACAACAATAGTTCCAGACATACATGCCTCATGACGCCCATGTCTTCTCTTCGGCTAAAGGATTTCTTCCTCGGAAACTTACCTCCCCACTGCATCACGTGAAACTTTGGGCTGCTAGGTGCGATGATTACTGCGGGCTTGAGGCGAATGTCCCTAGGCAAATTCAAAAAGTACCAAAGCAAGTAACTCAAGCAGTACAAATTGGATTCTCATCGATAGTAATATAGAAGGAGAGGTCACCATAGAGTTTGGGCCGGATCAATGAACATATACATAATTCCATGCATAATTAAAAAAATACATAAAAGATCATTTAAACTACATATCTTTAGCCAAAGATAAAAATCAAATATCCCTCATATCTAATCACTATAATGAATGTCACACCGTCACATACGCATATGCTCGTTCGTTTCTTCAAAGAAATCAAGGCAAAATGTGTAGGCATTACATAAGTGCATTTTTTTAATAATAGGAATAAACTAAAAATCTATGAAAGGATTCATGTTCAAGGCATGAGGTGTATCTCAAAATTATCAGAATAATCAAGAGCATAAATCAACATTGTACTTGAACCCGGGCACGTTACAGCAGGAGGATGCAGATAAGACCCGTCTGTACCTTCTCTGTGTGCCCCCCTCCCTTCTCCCCTCTACACTACAGATGGGTTTGCGAAAGAATATTCCTTCGCAAGGAAATAATGAAAGAATGGCCCTTAAAAACCTCAAGCCCAAGAGATGGGGAATGGCTCCTTAAAAGCCTCAAGCCCAACAAGAGAGATGGCTCACAACTTCTTAACTCACATATCCCTACTAAAATATTCTGCTACGGCCTGCTTGGTTCGACTGAATCCAACGGTTTATAGCATTCTATAGCAGATCATTTTAGGAAGAGCCCGAAGCATTGCTTCCAGACCCAAAGCCCGTTGAAACTTCTTTAAGAAATATCCAGTGTCGTCTCGGCTCGGGATACAATGCCTTTATTTCTTCCTTGCTTGTGCCAAACTATAAACCCAAAACATGGTGTTAACGAACCGGTCTTCGTCTTTAGCTGGCGTGGTCCGATGGAGTCCAATGGAATTTCAAGGTTGAGGATGGTTTCTTTTCATCTTCAGGTTTACTATGCTCACCCTTCTCCATAACTTCAAGTTAGAAAGAACGCATATCTATGGGTGATGGACCCCTTCCCTGAATGACAGAAGGTAGGTTAGTGAGATGGTCTTAAGTATATTATGCAGCTACGTTGAATAGAAATGGCTGACAAGTGTTGGCGAATTTAGTAGGGCTTATGGCATGGGAGACATGGGGTGGACAGATTTAGTTTTGATTTGTATTTAATTAAATTAAGAACACAAAATACTTGACACGGCGGGACCCTTTATGCATGTATTACACATACCTCTTGATAATTCCAAGTGGAGGTCCCCATGAGAGGGACAATCACTTGTCCTTTGTTGGCACAACGGACAATGATGAGTGTTGCATAGGCCAAGCGATTTTTTCTCTGTTCTTGTTTTTCGCTGAGAATGGTGGATTTTGACTCTCTCGTCTAGATTCTATGATGTCGATATTCATGGAAAAGTGGTGTTCTACATAAGTAGACTTTAGAGATGTAGTAAGATGCAAGGTACAGAGGTCATAAGAGAGATTTAGAGATGTTGTAAAATGTAAGGTGCAGAGACTGTAAGAGAGATTTAGAGATGATGTAATATGCAAGGTACGCAGGCTGTAAGAGAGATATAAAACCATGGAGAATCAGAGATGCTGCCCGAGAGAGGCCACCAGAGATGCGTCTACCTTGGCAATCATGTCGATACGTTGGCAATCCTGTCGCGTCTATCCTGGCAATCCTGTGCGATACCTTGGCAATCCTGTGCGATACCTTGGAAATCCTGTCGCTGGACTGGAACTGACGAGAAGCAGGGCCATGACCTTGATTTTCATGTGTGAAAGCTCTCACTACTTGTTTGAGTTCTGTATCTTTATATATGTTTTTTTATCATTGTTTGACTTCACTGTACAATCGCTACTCTTTTCCTCCAATTTACATTTTGATCGCTTTCTATATTTGACTGGTTAATAATTTGAATTTATTTTTTTATGGTTAATATATAAATTCAAACCTGAATTTGTAACAGTCCATTTTTTTCAAATTTCCATATATGCTAACCTCTAAGCTCCAAAATCTCATCATTTCAAATGAAATTTTCTCATTTCTTTTAAGAGCCATCTGCGAATCACCACGGTGAAGAATTTAACAACAATAAAATAACTTGTTATAATCATAGTTACCGAATTTGTAATTATTATAATCATAGTTATCAAGTTTGAAATGGAAAGGGTATCTTAAAGGATTAAGAATTTTTCAATTCTGAAAAATATTTGTAAGTATGTATCTTAAAAATAATATATATACATAGCTACCAAATTTGTTTATGTCAAAAAAAATTTGAAAATTCGAATGCAAATAATTCGGTGCAATTTGTAATATATATACATGGTTACCAAATTTGTTTGTTCATGGCAAAAAAAAATTCGAAAATTCCAATGCAAATAATTCGGTGCAATTTGATACGATTCGTATGGGTGAAAATTAGCAAATTCAATAACAAGTGGCAGATTCTCCAGCGTCACCCACGTACTTTAATGAAATGATTTAATAAGTTTTTAATTTAGAATTTAAAATTTTATATTACAATTTTTAACTTTGGGTAGTGTTTTTGGTATTTTTTGAGTTTGATTTTGTTCCAAATCTAGTAATGAATGATGGTTGGCTCTTGTGGTTGTCTCTTGTAGATTTGAATGGCTAAGTTTTATAGATTTGAGTGGCTAAGTTTATATAATTCAAATGTCTTATGGGTTTTTTTAATAAGCTGTATTCATTTATATAGCTATTTAAACAATAAAAAATAGCGATTTTGTCTAAATTTACATACCCTGAATTCAGGCCAAAAAACAGAAAAGATAGAACACTTAGCCAACACCATCCCCATCCCCATCCCCATAGGTCATCCCCATAAGTTTTTACGTTTAGAATAAGAGTCTAAGTTTTAAGTGTTAAATTTTTTTACATTTTTTTTTATTTTATCAAAATTTTCATTAAAATTTAAAAAAAAATATTGAAATTACAAATTTCAATTGCTCACAATATTAAAAATTTAAAATATTTAAATTAATCATTTTAAGTAATCTCAACACAGGCTCATCAGATCTCCCTTAGTTTTAGTTTAAGGAATTTAGCAAATTGGCGGATAATTAACATAACGGTTTTCCAAAACACGAAGATTTCGACAAATATGCTTGATGACCAATGTTTTGTAAAGTATCGTTTCATTTCAGACTACATAAATATAAAACAAAATTATATATATATCTATATATCTATATATCTATATATATATATATATATATATATATATATATATATATATATATAATTTAAAAACATTTTTTAATTATATTATATATTATTGAGAGAATTACAAAGCTTTATGTGTATTTCTGGTTAGAATCTGTTCCTTTTAGTTTAGAAAATTAAAAAGATTTATGTGTATTTCTGGTTAGAATCTGTTCCTTTTAGTTTAGAAAAAACACTTATAATTTTACAAATTTTTTATAAAAAAAATTAGTACATTTTATTTATAATTATATAATTGTAAAAATATATTACATTTTGAATAGTTAATATTTTTTTATGTTGAAAAGAGATGAATTCTTAATAAATAGATAACAGTTTTAAGTCTTATTTCAATAGCAACAAAAAGTTTCAACCTAAATAAGAAATCTCAGTTTTAAGTCTTATTAGTCCCTGCCGAAGGCGCAGGGACTATAGCGATGAGTTCATCGCTGACCTGACATTTGTTTAGGTTGACTTTTTAATTTTTTTTAAAACTGTAATGTTTAACTTACCACATTTGTATTTATTTATTTAAAAAAATAC
>ML803481.1:130399-151045 GCA_009831015.1 Picea engelmannii | reverse complement strand
ATATAAAACATGTTACTCTAGTCGTATTTATCCATATCAAAATGGTGCTTGTATTTCACAACTCATTGTTTCATGTAAACTTATTATGCTCACTAGTTTTCCTAAACCCATATCAAAATGGTCCTTGTGTTTGATAACTCATTCTTTCACCAAGACTTGGTCTTCTCATCAGTTTGTCCAAACTAATGCAACCATGCAATTAGTTGTTATGAACCAAAAACATCCTTGTAGATATTAAATATGATTCATTGTGGTGTAGTGACCTTTGAGGTACTCAAGTAAATTATCAATTGAGTACCAATAATGACATAGTGGTTCTATATAATAAAATTTACTTCTAAATAACATGGGAAAAAGATTTTAAACTTATAAACAAAAGATAGTGATCATCTAGATTACTAAAGAAATTTTCATTTTTGATCATCTAATTTTGTCATGGAGTGTATTAAATATCAATGTTGTCATAGGTCAGGTCACATCAATAACCATGGGAAAATTTATCGATATGTTTACCTTTAAATAAAGATGTTATTGCATACAATAATTTCTTGAATTAAACATTTTGAGTGGCTAAATTGGAGAGAAAGATAAGTCAAACTAATTATTGATTTGTAAATAGTTCATAAGACATGTAAATCTTTTATATTATCCATCAAACAAAATAACTTATTTCGTATATACCTCATTATACATCAAACAAAATGACTTATTCCTCATACACTCCATTCTCTTTTACATAAAGATAAATGATGTTTTTATAGCATGATTGAAAGAAATATTTACAACTTAATAAATTCAATCTGTAAGTAATTCAATAAAATCTAAGTAAAGTTGAAAAAATTTATAGGTGACCTTTTTTTATAAACTTGGAATTCATTGTACCATAAATTCGTTTCCAATAACTTTAAAAGATTTTTATATATATTATAATTGTTTTAAACAAGAGTGAATGTTTTATATGATTTGCTAAAGAATACGCTTGCATGAAAATATATATTCATGTTTATTCATATGAATGAAAAATTTCAAATCATGTTACGTTTACGTGCGCTAGAGGATACGTTTTACATGAAAAACGTAAAAATATGTACTGTAAACCTAAACCTAGAATGTGTTGTGTCAGAAGGTTTTTGTTTCACAAGGCAATCAAATTCCTTGGAAGAGTTTCATCATTCTTTATTACACTTCCAGTGCAACATCCAGGTGGAGTTGGAACATTGTCGTCGCAAAGAGATTTCCGAGGGCACATTCCTGCTCTCGCTGCTTCCGCGGAAGACTGAACATGGGGGGGCAGCGGAGTTGGAGAATGTGGGTTGGGTTGTAGTGTGGGACACGCAGCGGCCACCAGAACTGTTGGGACTTCCCTGAGCAACAATGTCGCCATAAGTACCGTGAGAGCAGCAACCACCAAAACAGACGCATTGGTTTTGGTAGACAGCGACATCACAATTTTCACTTCTATGGTTATGGGAGCATTAAATACTATATAATAGTGATTCTTTCGCGGACTGATCGATTGGCCGATAATGGAATGTTCTTAAATTTGGGAGATAATTAGATATATGGATGATTTGTAATTTTGGAATAATTTCATGCATTACGGTACTCACATGGATCGTCTATTAATACGTCATGGAGAGCGAAGGGGAGGAGCGGAGACGGAATTTTGAATGCAATTCTAGGATGGACCGTGGGGACCGTCTTACTTTGTAGTGTACACGACATATGGACCACGGGAGTGGCTTACTTCGTAGTGTACACGGGATATGGACCACGGGAGCGTCTTGAAGATTGTATATTCAAATATCATAAATCGAAATGGTGTTTCACGATTTCACGTGTTGGGCCTTTGCATGTGAGTCACACTAACTCTCCCGACTTTTGAAACCCCAACCGAAATCTAATGCATGCTAGCTCCTCCATTATGTTCACCAATATGACCCCTCACTATGTCCTAGGGCGAAACCTTCCGAGAGTTTCACGATTTCATGATTCGCGAAGTTGGAGGACCACCTACCTCCCTTCTCACGACATCTAAAATCTCGATATCTCCTCCCCTCGAAACAGATCAACGGTCCATATCTCTCCTTTGATCAACGACTTTGATCAAGTTGTGATTTCATGGTTCATGACTTTGGGAGTCTCACTTTCGTTCTCCCCATATCCAAGATCGCGATGGCGATAGATCCACGATCTATATATTTCCTTTGATCAATGGAGGTGATCAAGTCGAGATTTCATGGTTCGCGACTTCGAAATGTTTCTCTCCTTTGATCTTCCGACTTCCAAAATTCCACTTGTGTTAGATCGACGATCTACGTGCCCCATGATCCGACTATCGAGATCTCCTCTCTCTCGAATCTGTATTTCGCTTGTCGGGAACTTGGAATACTGTGCACATCCCTTCTCCCAATTGTTTATTTTGCGATTGGCTCGGATTAACGGTATAGATCCATCCATGATCCAACGGCTGTGATTGAATCACACACTTTGATTTTGTGAGTTTGCTAACCGTGTGCACTTCTAGAATGTTAAAGTTTGTGCACTAACCTCTAGATGCAACGGCTATTGGTCCTTCGCACGTAGATACGATGAACGAGATATATCCTCCCCTTATGCGCACTCGTCTTGTCTGGATTATGATCTGACGGTCAATAATATTCCTCTGCTCGATCCAACGATCATTGTCGTTCCTCCTCCCGAGATTTTGCTTCTTTCCGTGACTTGGAAGGATTTCTAATTTTCCAAAGGGATCAGTCTTCGATCTTTCTATGAGTCCATCCCTTGGGCTTTGTCTACACTTTTGGAATGTATTATTCCTCCTGAGTTTTGGTTTCCTCCCGACTTAGAAGAATTTTCTATGTGTTTTGAAGGTCTCAGCCTCCGATCTTTCTCCTGTAAGCTAACTGCTATGGATATTTCTTACTCCTCGGAACACTTTCCCTTCTGATATTTTGAATGTGAAGCAAGTTCTCTCTACTCTCCTTCCTTGTGCTATCTTTCCTAAGTTATTTGAATTCCCCTAATGATTAGAACACACCTTTGATCCTCCTCCGTTGCAATGGGAGTATTTAACTTCTCATCGTCTTCATTGACCTGGTCTGCAAACCCACATGAATGTTCATCTATCAACACTCCTTTTTGATATGAACAATCAACTGAGTTCATTTCTTCTCCGTCGCCCACCTGGCGATATGGTATTTCTCTTCTGCCCCAATGGAATTCTATGAGATCCAATGATCCCTCTTCATTGCCCACCTGGAAACTCAAACTTCCATCACTACCCTCCTGAAATTTTATGAGATCATCCACTGATCTCCCTCCATTGCCCACCTGGAAACTTGAAAGTTCACTTCTGCCCCCCTGACAGTTTATGAGATATCCCAATCCCATCTCACGGTCCACCTGGAAATATGAATTTCAACTACCATCTTCGTGATGGTCTAAGAGATCCTCACTTGATCTCATATCATTGCCCACCTGGAAATTTGAAAATTCATCTCCACCCTCCTAGCAGTTTATGAGACCTGTAACTAATCTCCCTTCCTCATCACTGAGGGTTTCTCCTACTTCTAGCTCACAAATGCAAACCAACTCCTCCTCTGTGTCATTGAGGTTTTCATCATACCTCAACCATCTCCTCACTGCTTGTTGTTGTTTTCTGGCCAACAACTTTTGGACAGGCCATTTTTCTTTCTTGTTGAGACCCCATTTGTACCTCCATCATACCTTTGTTTCCTGCTGCATCTTCAATGTCAGTTGTTCCATTCTTGCTCTTATCTAAATGAGATCCTTGTCAATTTATGTTTTAATTTTTTTCTGGCGGTCTGCTCCTCTTTCACCATGCTCATGGCCTCCAGTAGATATCTTTTTTGTCTTCAGCCCTCCTGGCTATATACCATTTGTTGCACACCTTGCAACCATATCTATACAGCATAAGTACTTTTTCTTCCTTCACCTTTTGTCCACAAGTGAACTTCATCTTTTGATACCATTTGGTGTCCTTAGATTGTCTCTATTCGCCTTCTCGCCTTACCTACAATCTATAGAAAAAGTTCTTCTCTTGATACTAATTGTCGTAGCCAGACTATCTTTTGTATCTCCTTCGCCTGGAATCTAAGGATAAATCAACACTCATACCTCTTGATGATATGAGACTATATCCTTTATCCACTTCACCTGAAATCTACAGACGAAAATTTCAACTCTGATACCACTTGATGGTACCAGACTATATCCTTTCACCGTCCTTCTTTTGTCCGCAGTCTACAAACAAAACTAAGCTCTAATACCACATGATGCAGTGCCCCTACCTCAGCAAGGTCTGTTGACCTCCCGGTCTTTGGATTTTCTCAATCTTTGAGCTAGAACAACTCCTCGATTCCCTGTTGGAATCTTCAAGAAATATCCACAGGTTCTTTTCACGAAACTCCGTCGTGTGAAAAAACACCAGGCCCAAGTTTCTCTCACGCGACCATGGGTTGTGACCACGAGCCTAATCCAAATGGTGTTTCACAATTTCACGTGTTGGGCCTTTGCATGTGAGTCACACTGACTTTCCCAACTTTTCAAACCCCAATCGGAGTCTAATGCATGCTAGCTCCTCCCTTATGTTCCACCAATATGACCCCTCACTATGTCCTAGGGCCAAACCTTCCGAGAGTTTCGTGATTTCATGATTCGCGAAGTTGGAGTACCACAAACCTCCCTTCTCATGACATATAAAATCTTGATATCTCCTTCCCTCAAAACAGATCAACGGTCCAGATCTCGCCTTTGATCAATGACTGTGATCAAGTTGGGATTTCACGGTTCGTGACATTGGGAGTCTCACTTCCATTCTCCCGATATCCAAGATCGCGATGGCGATAGATCCAAAATCTATATCTTTCCTTTGATCAATGGCAGTGATCAAGTCGAGATTTCATGGTTCATGACTTCGAAAGGTTTCTCACCTATGATCTTCCGACTTCCAAAATTCCACTCATGTTAGATCGATGGTCTACGTGGCCCATGATCCGACGATCCAGAACTCTTCCCTCTCGAATATGTATTTCATGTGTCGGGAAGTTGGAATACTGTGCACATCCCTTCTCCCAATTGTCGATTTTGCGATTGCCTTGGATTAACGGTATAGATCCCTCCATGATCCAACGACTGCGATTGAACCGCAAACTTTGATTTTGTGAGTTGTTGACCCTGTGCACTTCTAGAACGTTAAAGTTCATGCACTTACCTCTAGATCCAACGGCTATTGGTCTTTCGTGTGTAGATCCAATGAACGAGATCTATCCTCCCGTTATGTGCCCTCGTCTTGTCTAAATTATGATCTCATGGTCCATAATATTCCTTTGCTCGATCCAACGATCATTGTCACTCCTCCTCCCGAGATTTTGCTTCTTTCCGTGACTTGGAAGGATTTCTAATTTTCCAAAGGGCTCAGTCTTTGATCTTTCTATGAGTCCATCCCTTGGACTTTGTCTACACTTTTTGAAAGTGTTATTCCTCATGAGTTTTGGGTTCCTCCTCACTTAGAAGAATTTTCTATGTGTTTCGAAGGTCTCGGCCTCAGATCTTTCTCCTGTGAGCTGACTTCTCTAGATATTTCTTACTTCTGGGAATGCTTTCCCTTCTGAGATTTTGAATGTGAAGCAATTTCTCTCTACGCTCCTTCCTTGTGCTATCTTTCCTAATTTATTTGGTTTACTCAATCTCCTGAGGGTCTCACCCTTCTGCGTCTTTTGAAAGACTTTTTGGTGGCCTCCTGGCAACCTCTGCTCTCGACCTCATGAGATTTAACCTCTTGGGGCTCAAGGATTTTTGTCCCTTCCGCTCCTTGAAGGGAAATAACTTCCTTATTGGAAACATTGGCTCAAGCACTCTTTGTGGATATTTCCAGAGTATTCGAAAACACTGTAAGTGTCTCTCCTTGACACTTCTCTTTTTAGAATTCAAAACATAGTTATTTTGTTTACTCCTTTCACTCACTCGATTTCCACCTGGCAGATCTCTACAAAATCCTCAACAATTATGTCTCTTTGTGCCTTCCTCTGCACAATCTCTCCTCCAAGGTGTTCAGTAATCTTGAGGTTTCTCCCTTGAGTCCGTGAATCCTTCTGGTGTGCCATCCTAATACTTTTCCCCCTGAACTTGGTTCGAGATTCAGATGCACACTCCTTGTGCCGACTACAGAGTTTCTGATACTCCATTGTGCACTACTTGCACAGCCTAAAGAACCTAGAAACAATTCCAACAAACTCATAGATAGAGAAATCTATCTATCCCTGAGGATGAATTTTTTAACATACATCTACAACATCCATTCATAAGCACAAATGACATTCATAAACACATCAACACATATATAAAGTTCATATGCCATAAAAATGTCTTTCTCTCTATTCAAATAAATGTTTGATTACAATATGTGAAGGCTGGACTATAACATGGTCTCATCTCCCTCAACCAAACTATTTCATCTCCTATTCAACAATACTACTTTGGATGCCTCATTTGGGGCAACCATGCATCTACATCTACTAAAGGTCCTCTCGGGTTTTCTTCGACTACTCATCTACTCCCCAAAAAACAAAAAACCTAACTGCTACTCTAGTTCAGTTACATTCAAGACTGACAGTGAAACTCCCATATATCTTGCGATCATTCAGATCCCGAGCATTTCGCTCTTCTTCACACATCTATTCAAAAAAAGATCTAGATAAAATGCGATCTTGTAGATTCCTTTTTAAATTAGAAAGTCACACTGTGGCGCTGAGTTATCATTTTGTGTTCGCTATGCCGCTGAGTCATCCTTCCACGTGGGCTTGTCGATGATGCTACTGCATCATCCTCCTTCGCCTCCCTCCTCTGATCAGTTCTCTTAAAGCCAAATCAACCTCCCTTCTTTGTCCTCGCCATGGTCCTATCGAGTCGATTGGTTCGACCTCCTAGGTAATTCACTGGGTTTCTCCCCCAGACCTGGCCTCTTCCTCACAACTTTCCTTGGTCATCCCACCAAATTAACATGAGAATTCAACTACGGAGCCACCACTTGTGCATCCACCACCGACCGAGTCTCATTAGGAAGACACCTTCATCCACCAAGAGAAACCACCGGACCATCCACACTTTTGTTCGGACTGCGTCTCCAACACAAAGTTTCAAGGCAACCTTGCAATTCTGCAAGACCTGGTTTTCGATGTCCATGAGGAGGTGGACGACATACAACTCCCTCTGGAAATTCTAGACAAGAAAGGGACACAAATTCTGCAAATGTTATCCTTTCTACAAGGCACTTGATGTTCCCTAGACCAAGCACCTAGTGCACCAACGACCTCAACGGTGGTCTTGGTTTCATCTCTCCAAATGCCAACAACAGACAACTCATCGGTGATCTTGGTTTCGACTCTCTTGGCTTCGACTTTAAACAGGGCGATTATGTTCCATATGATTAAAACTGAGGTATGTTTTGGTTTTGGAGGTACTAGATGAATTTGTTTCCCTCTGGGGAAATTTAGTATTCATAGTCCTCGGACACTCATGAAGCTACTGTAATTTTGTTTCTGAAAGGTAATTTATGCATACTTACTTAAAAAATTAATACTAGGGTTATTCTAGTATATTGAGAATTGTATGGACAATTCGAAACCAATAATTTCATAGTGGTTCTATATAAAACATGCTATTCTAGTCGTATTTATCCATATCAAAATGGTGCTTGTATTTCCCAACTCATTGTTTCATGTACACTTATTATGCTCACTAGTTTTCCTAGTGATCATCTAGATTACTAAAGAAATTTTCATTTTTAATCATCTAATTTTTTCATGGAGTGTATTAAATATCAATGTTGTCATAGGTGAGGTCACATCAAGATAATTCAAACTAATTATTCATTTGTAAATAGTTCATAAGACATGTAAATCTTTTATATTATCCATCAAACAAAATAACTTATTCTGTATATACCTCATTATCCATCAAACAAAATGACTTATTCCTCCTACACCCCATTCTCTTTTACATAAAGATAAATGATGTTTTTATAACATGATTACATGATTGAAACAAATATTTACAACTTAATAAATTCAATATGTAAGTAATTCAATAAAATCTAAGTAAAGTTGCAAAAAATTATAGGTGACCATTTTTTATAAACTTGGAATTCATTGTTCCATAAATTCGTTTCCGATAAATTTAAAAGATTTACATATATATTATAATTATTTTAAACAAGAGTGAATGTGTTATACGATTTGCTAAAGAATACGCTTGCATGAAAATATATATTCATGTTTATTCATATGAATGAAAAATTTCAAATCCTGTTACGATTACGTGCACTAGAGAATACGTTTTGCATGAAAAACGTAAAAATTTGTACTGTAAACCTAAACCTAGAATGTGTGGTGTCGGAAGGTTTTTGTTTCATAAGGGAATCAAATTCCTTGGAAGAGTCTCATCATTCTTTATTACACTTCCAGTGCAACACCTAGGTGGAGTTGGAACATTGTCGTCGCAAAGAGATTTTCGAGGGCACATTCTGCTCTCGCTGCTTCCGCAGAAGACTGAACGTGGGGAGGCGGCGGAGTTGGAGAATGTGGGTTGGGTTGTAGTCTGGGACGCGCAGCGGCCACCAGAACTATTGGGACTTCCCTGAGCAGCAATGTCGCCATAAGTACCGTGAGAGCAGCAACCACCAGAACAGACGCATTGGTTTTGGTAGACAGTGGCATCACCATTTTCACTTCTATGGTTATGGGAGCGTTAAGTACTATATAATAGTGATTCTTTCACGGACTGATCGATTGGCCGATAATGGACTGTTTGTAATTATGGAATAATTTCATGCATTACGGTATTCACAGGGATCGTCTATTAATACGTCATGGAGAGCAGAGGGGAGGAGCGAAGACGAAATTTTCAATGCAAATCTAGTATGGACCATGGGGAGCTTGTTACTTCGTAGTGTACACGGGATATGGACCAGAAGAGCGTCTTGAAGATTGTATATTCAAATATCATAAATCTTAGATTTAACAAGAATAATCCATAATTTATTAAAAAAAGAAAATACAAAATAGGTTTATATTTTTTTTCTAAGTTAGGAATTATATTAAAACAAACAAAAACCCAAAAGACTGGTCGTTTGCTAACACCAAAAATTCCTCCCTAAACATGAGTGGTCGCCGAAGGCAAAAGACTTGTGAACTAAACTCACTGAAGGGTAGAGCCTTTGCTCCAAGCTTGAGGCACATTCCTGGTGTCTCTGTCGAGCTTATATCAGAAGGTCCACATGGCATGATCGCTCTATTTCCTTGTGCTGCATCTCGTTGATGACGACCTTGATGTGCTCGATTACTCACTTAATGGCATCTATGGATTCCTTGAAAGCGTCCTTTTCTGCACATCAGGAGCATGTTGAATAGAGCGGAGGTGGACGTGGAGAGTCACAAGAGGAAGTTGGGGAGTCGGAGGAAGGAGCTGAAGGAAAGGGGGTGGTAGAGGTGACGAAAGGTGGAGAAGGAGGAGGAGGAGGTGGAGGGTGGCAAGGGGGGGACATACTAAGCCTCGGAGTGAAGTCGAGGGAGTTTCCAAGGCTGTTGACCCATTTGACGCTACAGGCAAAGGGATTCGATAGCGGAGATAAGTCCGGAGTGTTGTCTCGAATGGACGTAACGAAAGTGAAGGTGGGAGTGGGAGCAACAGTCAACATCGGGGTGGAGGCGAACTCATTCGTGCCACTACTTCACTTGCCCGAGTCGAGGCATAGAGATATCGACCTAAAACCACATGAGGAACGTGTGAAGAGAGTGAGAGGGGTTGCTCGACTCAGGGGCAAGTCAAAGAAGGGGCACAATGAAACTGAATTTTTTTCCTCTTACTTGTAGAACATGCCAATGTACACTCTAGGTGGAAGTATTACATCACACCTAATACAAGAGAAAGGGCAACTATTGTGATAAAATTAATTGGGTTGGTAGATTTGAGCTTGACCATGTGATAGGGATAATAAGAAACAATGAGGAGGCAAGAAGAGTGTGACACTCCTATGCGCTCAAAAAGAAATCTATCAGTACGAAATCTATGCTCAATCTCAAGAAAACCAATAAGAAAATCTATTTGTTCAATTGACGCTTTGATATAGGAACTTTCTAGCATGGATTCTAGCTATTGTATCAAGGTGCAAATACAACCATTAGTTCATAGATATATCAATATACCGATTAATTTTTAGATGCTTATGATGATTCCAATGAAATGTAAAGATATGCATTTTGGTTTTCAGTTGAATTAGTATTATAGATATTGGAAAATAGTGGAGAGAAAAATGATTCGAACTATGGCTCTCGAACGTCCACACATGTTGAGATATTTATATGCTTGGTGATCGTCTTCTCCAACTCGACTACTTGGCCTCACAATGGATCGAGCTAATCATGTGAAACATTGACAAAAATAAAATGACCACTTAAACCACTCCTACTATAGAAACCTAAAATAAAATATTTTTGGAAAGTAATTTACAAAAAGTAATTATGATTTCAAAATGTAAACTATTTTAAGAAAAAGTCTTACTTTTAGTATTTCAGTCTAAAAAGGGTATTTCATGAAAGCAGGACTTTCAATAGGAGTAATGTCATAAATATATTGGGGTTTTTGTCAGGGATGATTTTAGGGGCTAAATTTCGCTGATGGGATAATTTTCCATGGTTTTTCCAAAAATGAGATTCAGTATGTTAAAAATGATTCGCCAAAATTCTATATGATAAAATTATTTTACCTTAAAAATCGCCGAAATTTTATAAAAACTATATAAAATCCTTAGAAATTTGAATATTTTTAAAAAAATATCGCCAATCATTTATAGTTGGCATATGAAGGATTAGTAACATTCGCCAAGGTTTCTACATTTTAAAATAAATTTCCATCTTTAAAATCATCCCTACTTTTTGTCTTAGCTAAAATTATAAAGTCTAGTAAAAATCGAGATTTCAAGAAGACATGAACAATTGAAAGTAACATACTCTTTGAAACAAGAGTCCCTACAATATATGGATTCATAAAATCCATAGAGGTGTATGGACAAGTTTGTAGAGTTTTAAAAACAACTTGTACACGCTATCCTTTATGCCATACAATAGTTTTCTACAATTTCTTGCATTTTCCAGTAAGTTGTACCTCTTCGTGAGGCTATACAAGCTTAACTCGAGGTGACTTCGATAACTCTATAACTCCTAGTTTTAAGTACCTTGTGCAAGTTTCCTTGGATTTGTTTTTTTGAGGTATGGAAAGCTATTTTTGAAGGAGTAATTAAGTGTGTATGTGTGAAATTGATTTTTTTTCTTTCTCTATTTGATTTCCAACTATTGTGTGATGAATGCTAAGTTTTGAAATTTAATTTAAACAATAATTAAATTCACAAATTAATTGTTTAATTAATATCATAAGTAATGTAGTGGCTTGGGGATTGGAATCTTTTACATGGTATGAGAGATTATTTATGTTATTGAGATTCTCTAGGATTTGCAAGGGTAAAGCAATTCTAGAGCATAATGAAGATTAAGGAGTTTTTGCAATAGATATTAAAGATCACATTAGCCATCCTTAGGTTTGAATACATATTTGGTGGTGCTAAAAAATTCTTATCATGGAAGGTGTGGGTTACATTATCAACGGAAGATAATGATCTCTGGGATATTGTCAAGGAGGTTCCTACTCAACCTACAGATCCAAAAAAGTTGATATCTAACAAGAAGAGGGAAGTGGAGTCCAAGTGGACCATACTAAATGCCACTAACAAGCATTTAATCCCTCATGCATAAGAGAAGAAAATATCAAAGGAGATTTTTAGTGTTGTGGTTGGTTAGCAGAGAAAAAGTATAAATAGGAAGATGTTGTGGAAGAACAATCTAAAATATATACTAATCCCCACAATCACCAATTGATTTTAAATATGAGACAATTTTGTATCAACTTTTTGCAGTTGGGGAGAAGGTTCAATATGTAGACTTAGTGAACATGGAATTGAATGGATTTTGAGCTTTGTGGAATCATTTCTGAGACGTAAAAATGCTCAAAAAAACCATCTCGACATTGAACGATTTTGGATGAATCTATTGAGGAGGAGGCTTGACTATAGTCTATGTCTAGCAAGAAGGATGGTCAACATAAACTAGCTCTATTTATGTCTAGCAAGAAGGATGGTCAACATAAACTATCTCTATTTGGCGAGTCAAATATGGATGGAGATAAAGGATCCATCAAAGGTAAGGGAAAGAGTGTTGAGTAAAACTCGTAGATAGAAAAGAAGGGCTTGAGTAAAATCAATTGATTATGTTTTAATAAGCATAGTTATTGCGCATAAAAATGTATAAATAAAAGGAAGGATCAAGGTAAACAACATCAGAGGTACGTAGCATCCTCTGTAGAAAATCAAATGTACAATTTGTATGTTATGTTCAAGAAGTAATTTTCATTGGTATCTTTCCTTTCTACCAACATGATTTTGACAAACGCATGGAATGTGAACAGTAGGGATTCCAAACATATGACATTAGCTCGAAAGTGATTTTCTAGTTTTAAGAAACAGGACACAAGAGTATAGGTTCAAGTTAGTGGTTATGATAGGTACCGAATAGGAGGAGTTTGTATCATTCCCTTCCATCTCGAGTCAAGTAATTCTTTATATTTTGACAGTGTCTCATTTGTATAGAATATGAGGGATAATTTTCTTTCAATTTTTATTATGGAGGATAAGGGATTTACAATGGAGTACAAGCACTAAACAGTGAACAAAATTATTAAACAACATGATTAAAAGAGAATAAGAAGATCAAGGGCAATGGAGCAAGGACTCGCAACGTTTCCAACAAAATGAAAGGGAGAGGAAGAGAACAAATGTTGAGGAGGTGAAAATTTAGATATATGTATCCTTCCAACTACATTGACGAAGCCAATTCCTCCTATAATCTTTTGCACAATATCGAAGAAGGTGTTCTTTGCAAGAGAAGATTTTTTGTATAAAATATGCTACTCTAGTCATATTTATCCATATAAAACTCGTGTTTGTGTTTCATAACTCATTGTTTCATGTAAACTTATTATGGCCACTAATATGCCTAAACTCATATATGAATGGTCTTTGTGTTTCATAACTCATTGTTTCATCTAATATTATTATACCCATCACTTTGTCTAAAGTAATAAACCATTCAAATAGATGCTAGCAACCAAAAACATCCTTGCAGATATAACACACCAATAGTCATTAAGCAACAATTTTATTGTCAAATACTTCACTCCGCGGAACACTGAACATGTGGAGGCGGTGGAACTCGAGAAAGTGGGTTGCGTTGCAGTCACAACTAATGGATTGGCCAATGATTCTTCCGCGGAGTGATCGATTGGTTGATAGTGGACTGTTCATAAATTTGGGAAAGAATTGTAGGATGGTAGGATGCACCATGTGTAGCGTCTGAGTTCGTAGTGTACAAGTTATAACATACTTATGTCGATTGTTTAAAACTTTTTCTATAAGCTATTTTACGTTCAAAGTCATAAATCTTTAAAATATATTTTATTTAGTATTGCATATTCAAATATCATAAATATTTAAAATATGTTTTATTTAAGATTGCATAGTCAAATATCATAAATGTTCATATATCATCACTAACTCATAGTGATGATGACAAAATTCATCCTAATCAATCTTAAAAGCATGGAGGTGTTTTTCCTTATTTATGTTATATATTAAATAAAATAAATAATTTTTTTTGATGATTTATTGAGAAGCTTGTGGATGTGAAACTATGTCTACTCTCCATTATAAGAATCCTCTTAGGTTTGAATTCTATGTACACAAATCCAAGCACACGTAGATTCTCCAAAGGAGGAAGAACAATGACAGTCTAAAACCAATTGAGAAGATTGACAATATATGATATATTAGCACTAAAATAAATGTTGTGACTTGCTATGGAATTAACTATACACAATGAAATTGGATTGTTTTCCTCTTACTTGTAGAACATGTCAATGCACACTCAATGTGGAAGGATTTCATACACGTAATACAAGAGAAATGGCAGATGGTGGGACAAAAATCGTGGAGTTGAGCTCGGCCATGTGACGAGGATTATAAGAAACAATGAGACAAGAAATGAACATGTTAAGTTTAAGCAGGTTGTGGAACCCTCGGCACTAAGGGTGGAAATAAGAGTGTGACACAACTATGCACTCAAAAAGAAGTCGATCACTATGGAATCCATTTTCAATGAGAAGAAAATCGATAAAAAATAGATTTTTTCAATCAAGGCTTTGATATCTATAAGAACTTTCTAGCATGGATTCTACTTATTGTGTCAAGCTGCAAATACAACCATTATTTCATAGATATATGAATATACCAATTAATTTAATGATTCTCGTGATGATTCGAATGGGAAGTAAAAATATTCATTTTGGTTTTCATTAGTATTATAGCTATTGGAAAATAGTGGAGAGATAAATATTGAGAATTATAGGTCAAACATGAACGTCGACACATATTTCATGTGAATGTCTAAGTAGCTATGTGAATATTGACAAAATTAAAATGATGACTTAAACCACTCCCACCACATAAACCTAAAATCAAATATTTTAGAAAAGTAATTCACAAAAAGTAATTCTATTTTCAAAATGTAAATTCTATATTAAGAAAAAATATTTATTTTAGCAGTTGGGTCTAAAAAGGGTATTTCATGCATGCATGAATTAGAGCAAGATTAATCTCATAAATAGATTGGGGTTTTGGTCTTAGGTAAAATTATGAAGGCTAGTAAAAATAGAGATTTCAATAAGACATGAACAATTCAAAAAGTTGAACAACAATCCCTACAGTCATACAATAGTATTGTATCGATTCATACAATGCATAGAGTTGTATAGACAAGTTTGTAGAGTGTTACAAACGAGTTGTATAGGCTATCATATAGGCCATACAATAGTTTTCTACTTTTTTTTGTTTTTTCTAGTAAGTTGTACCTCTTACTGAGGCTATACAACCTTAACTCGAGGTGACTTTGATAACTGTATAACATCTAGTTTTAAGTATCTTGTGCAAGTTTCCTTGTATGTTTCTTCTAGGTATGAAAATACATTTAACTCTATAACTACTCGTCTCTCTTCTTCACCCATCTGTTCAAAAATGGATCGACAGAAAACCCCAGCTTGTAGATTCCTTTTTAAATTAGAAAGGTGCTGAGCTATCCTTTCGCATGTGCTATGGCGTTGAGTCGTCATTCCATGTGGGCTTGCCGACGATGCTCCTGCATCATACTCCACAGCTAGGAAAATCATGAGCTCCTACTCATGGCTCCCTCTGTTATGTTGTTGAGGTCCTCCAGGATCCCATACTTTCTCCTGGATTTGTTCATCTTCTCCTTTTCCTTGTTGTATCTTTCTCCCTGCTGCTCCCGCAGGTTTTCCTATGTCCCATACTTCTCTGATGAATTCTTCTTGTGCTGCTGCTAGAATCAATATCTTTATCTCCTCTGTTTCTTTGTCCAGCTAGTCCACTGGATGGTTTTCCCCTTGTAGTATGCTCTTTTGCCTCTTCTCTCCATCAATTTCCAACTTGACTTGTTGCATATGATGTTGTAGCATTTTTACCCTTCTCTCGGGGGCTTCCATCTCTTCACACAGATCAACAAGATCCATGTTATCTATTTCTTCCTCCTATGTTGTAAGTTCACATTCTATAGTTATCTCTTTCTCATCTTCCTGACTAAAAAAATTTAGCCATTCCTCTGAATGCTCTTCTCCCTCTATTGTAGATCCAAATTCTACAATTGCGTTATGTTCATTTCCTTGGCTGAAAATTTTTAGCAGTTCCACTGAATGCTCTTCTTTCTCCATTTCTTCGGAACATTGAAATCTGTGTTCTTTCTCCTCTTCACCAATCTGATCAATCTGAACTTTCATTTTATCTTCATCTCATGTGGAATTACTTGGACACTCTGCTACAAAATCCGTTTCTGTAGTCTCACCATCGAGTTACTTCTCAACTTCCTCCTCTAACAGACTGACTTTTGTCATCACCTTTTGTGTTGGTTCAACTCCAACTTCCTCCAGTTGCTCCCCAGGATGGTACGTTCCTCCACCTATTTCAAATTTGATCTATTGTATATGAATACTCTTCATATTTATCCTACTCTCCAGGGATTCAAATTCCTCACACAGCTCAACAAAATCTTTGTTTTCTGCTTCCTCTTCTTCTGCAAACTCCGATGCTGTAGTTATCTCCCTTTTAGCTTCTTGGCTGAAAATTTTGAGCAATTCTGTTGAATGCTCTCCTCCTAAAATCTGCATGACTGTCTTCTGGAAACCATCCTATGGGTTTGGATCGTTCAACCAATCGTACAACATCTTAAGCTCTTACTCCCATTAAGTGAGGATTTCATCCGAATTCTCCATTTTTTCTATTGGGGCAAACATCAGTGTCTTCTCCTTCTCCTCCTCTTTGACAATCCTTGTTGGTTGTCTTTATTCTGTTGCACCTGCATCACAGACAGTGTTATCTTTAAAATCATTTGGCCTCATGGAATCCTTCTCAGATTCTTGTTTCACTACCTCCTCATGTGAAACTCTTGTATTAGTCTCTGTTGGACTATTTGGCAGGAATATTTGAATTCCCCCAATGATTAGAACACACCTCGGATCCTCCTCCACTGCAATGGGAGTATTTAACTTCCCATCGTCTTCATTGACATGGTCTACAAACCCACATGAATTTTCATCTATCAACACTCCTTCCTTATATGAACTCTCAACTGAGTTCATTTCTTCTCCCTCGCCCACCTAGCGATATGGTATTTCTCTTCTGCCCCCATGGAAGTCTATGAGATCCAATTATCCCTCTTCATTGCCCACCTGGAAACTCGAACTTCCATCACTACCCTCCTGGAAGTTTATGAGATCATCCATTGATCTCCCTCCATTTCCCACCTCGAAACTTGAAAGTTCACTTCTTCCCCGTGACAATTTATGAGATATCCCAATCCCATCTCACGGTCCACCTGGAAATATGAATTTCAACTACCATCTTCGTGATGGTATAAGATATCCTCACTTGATCTCATATCATTTCCCACCTGGAAATTTGAAAATTCATCTCTACCCTCGTGGCAGTTTATGAGACCTGTAACTGATCTCCCTTCCTCATCACTGAGGGTTTCTCCTACTTCTTCCTCACAAATGCAAACTAGGACCACCTACCTCCCTTCTCACGACATCTAAAATCTCAATATCTCCTTCCCTCGAAATAGATCAACGGTCCAGAACTCTCCTTTGATCAACGGCTATGATCAAGTTGGGATTTCACGGTTCGTGACTTTGGGAGTCTCCTTACTTCTGTTCTCCCAATATCCAAGATCAAGATGGCGATAGATCCACGATCTATATCTTTCCTTTGATTAATGGCGGTGATCAGGTCGATATTTTGTGGTTCGTGACTTCGAAAGGTTGCTCACCTCTGAACTTCCGACTTCCAAAATTCCACTCATGTTAGATCGACGATCTACGTGCCCCATGATCCGACGATCTAGATCTCCTCTCTCTCGAATCTGTATTTCGCGTGTCGAGAAGTTGGAATACTGCGCACATCCCTTCTCCCGATTGTCGATTTTGCGATTGCCTCGAATTAACGGTCTAGATCCCTCCATGATCCAACAGCTTCGATTGAATCACAAACTTTGATTTTGTGAGTTTGTTGACCCTATGCACTTCCAGAACGTTAAAGTTCATGCACTTACCTCTAGATCCTACGACTATTGGTCCTTCGCACCTAGAACCGTTGAACGAGATCTATCCTCCCCTTATGCATGCTCCTCTTGTCTGGATTATGATATGACGGTCCATAATCTTCCTCTGCTCGATCCAACGATCATTGTCGCTCCTCCTCCCGAGATTTTTCTTCTTTCCGTGACTTGGAAGGATTTCTAATTTTCCAAAGGGCTCTGTATTAGATCTTTCTATGAGTCCATCCCATGGTCTTAGTCTACACTTTTTGAAAGTGTTATTCCTCCTAATTTTTGGCTTCCTCCTGACTTAGAAGAATTTTCTATGTGTTTCGAAGGTCTCGGCCTCCGATATTTCTCCTGCGAGCCAACTGCTCTAGATATTTCTTACTCCTCGGAACACTTTCCCTTCTGATATTTTGAATGTGAAGCAAGTTTTCTCTACGCTCCTTCCTTGTGATATCTTTCCTAAGTTATTTGGTTTACTCAGTCTCTTAAGGGTCTCACCCTTCTGCGTCTTTCGAAAGACGTTTTGGTGGCCTCCTAGCAACCTCTGCGCTCGACCTCATGAGATTTAACCTCTCGGGCCTCAAGGAGTTTTCTCCCTTCCACTCCTTGAAGGGAAATAAATTCCTTCTTGGCAACATTGGCTCAAGCACTCTTTGTGGAGCTTTCCAGAGTATTCAAAAACTCTGTAAGTGTCTCTCCTTGACACTTCTCTTCTCAAAATTCAAAATAGAGTTCTTTTGTTTACTCCTTGCACTCACCCAACGCCCACCTGGAAAAGCTCTACAAAATCCTCAACAATTCTGTCTCTTTGTGCCTTCCTCTGCATAGTCTCTCCTCCAAGGTGTTTAGTAATCTTGATGCTTATCCCTTGAGTCTGTGAATCCTTCTGGTGTGCCATCCTAATACGTTTTCATCTGAACTTTATTGGAGATTCATATGCACACTCCTTGTGCCAGCTACAGAGTTTCTGATACTCCGTTGTGCACTCCTTGCATAACCTAAAGAACCCAGAAACAATTCCAACAAACTCATAGATAAATAAATCTATCTATCCCTAAAGATGAATTTTTTAACATACATCTACAACATCCATTCATAAGCACAAATGACATTCATAAACACATCAACATATATAGAAAGTTCATATGCCAGAAAAATGTCTTTCTCTCTATTCAAATGAATGTTCGATTACAATATGTGCAGGCTGGACTGTAACATAGTCTCAGCTCCCTCAAGCAAACTATTTCATCTCCTATTCAACAATACTACTTTGGACGCCCCATTTGGGCCAACCATGCATCTACATCTACCAGAGGTCCTCTCGGGTTTTCTTCGACTACTCATCTACTCCCCCCCCAAAAAAAAACCTAATTGTTACTCTAGTTCAGTTACATTCAACACTGAGAGTGAAAATATTGCGATCATTCAGATCATGAGAATTTCGCTCTTCTTCACCCATCCTTTCAAAAATGGATCGAGAGAAAACGCGAGCTTGTAGATTCCTTTTTAAATTAGAAAGGAACACTATGGCGCTGAGTTATCCTTTTGCATTCACTATGGCGCTGAGTCATCCTTCCATGTGGGCTTGTCGACGATGCTCTTGCATCATCCTCCTTCGCCTCCCTCACTTCTTTGTCCTCGCCATGGTCCTGTCAAGTCGATTGGTTCGACCTCCTAGGTAATTCACTCGGTTTCTCCCCCGGACCTCGCCTCTTCCTCACAAATTTCCTTCGTCGTCCCACCAAATTAACCTGAGAATTCAACTTCGGAGCCACCACTTGTGCATCCACCACCGACCCAGTCTCATTAGGAAGACACCTTTGTCCACCGAGAGAAACCATCAGACCATCCACACTTTTGTTCGGACTGCATCTCCAGCACAAAGTTTCAAGACAACCTTGCAATTCAGCAAGACCTGGTGTTCGATGTCCATGAGGAGGTGGACGACATACGACTCCGTCTGGAAATTCTGGACAAGAAAGGGACACAAATTCTGCAAATGTTATCCTTTCTACAAGGCACTTTATGCTCCCTAGACCAGGCACCTAGTGCACGAGCGGCCTCAACGGTGGTCTTGGTTTCATCTCTCCAAATGCCAACAACAGACAACTCATCGGTGGTCTTGGTTTCGACTCTCTTTGTTACGACTTTCCATAGGGTGATTATGTTCCATATGATTAAAATTGAGGTATGTTTTGGTTTTGGAGGTACTAGATGAATTTGTTTCCCTCTCGGGAAATTTAGCATTCACAGTCCTCGGATACTCATGATGCTACTGTAATTTTGTTTCTGAAAGGTAATTAATGCATACTTACTTAAAAAAAAAATAATAGAGTTATTCTAGTATTTTGAGAATTGTATGGACAATTCGAAACCAATAATTTCATAGTGGTTCTATATAAAACATGTTACTCTAGTCGTATTTATCCATATGAAAATGGTGCTTGTATTTCACAACTCATTGTTTCATGTAAACTTATTATGCTCACTAGTTTTCCTAAACCCATATCAAAATGGTCCTTGTGTTTGATAACTCATTGTGTCACCAAGACTTGTTATTCTCATGAGTTTGTCCAAACTAATGCAACCATGCAATTAGTTGTTATGAACCAAAAACATCCTTGTAGCTATTAAATATGATTCATTGTGGTGTAGTGACCTTTGAGGTACTCAAGTAAATTATCAATTGAGTACCAATAATGACATACTGGTTCTATATAATAAAATTTACTTCTAAATAACATGGGAAAAAGATTTTAAACTTATAAGCAAAAGATAGTGATCATCTAGATTACTAAAGAAATTTTCATTTTTGATCATCTAATTTTGTCATGGAGTGTATTAAATATCA
>ML803481.1:87883-101674 GCA_009831015.1 Picea engelmannii | reverse complement strand
ATGATTCCAATGAAATGTAAAGATATGCATTTTGGTTTTCAGTTGAATTAGTATTATAGATATTGGAAAATAGTGGAGAGAAAAATGACGCGAATTACGGCTCTGGAACGTCCACACATGTTGAGATATTTATATGCTTGGTGGCCGTCTTCTCCAATTCGACTACTTGGCCTCACAATGGATCGAGCTACTCATGTGAAACATTGACAAAATTAAAATGACCACTTAAACCACTCCTACTACAGAAACCTAAAATAAAATATTTTAGGAAAGTAATTTACAAAAAGTAATTCTAATTACAAAATGTAAACTATTTTAAGAAAAAGTCTTACTTTTAGTATTTCAGTCTAAAAAGGGTATTTCATGCAAGCAGGACTTTGAATAGGAGTAATGTCATAAATATATTGGGGTTTTGTCAGGGATGATTTTAGGGGCTAAATTTCGCTCATGGGCTAATTTTCCATGGTTTTTCCAAAAATGAGATTCGGTATTTTAAAAATGATTCACCAAAATTCTATAGGATAAAATTATTTTACCTTAAAAATCGCCGAAATTTTATAAAAACTATATAAAATCCTTAGAAATTTGAATATTTTTAAAAAAATATCGCAAATTATTTATAGTTGGGATATGAAGGATTTGTAACATTCGCCAAGGTTTCTACATTTTAAAATAAATTTCCATCCTTAAAATCATCCCTAGTTTTTGTCTTAGATAAAATTATAAAGTCGAGTAAAAATCGAGATTTCAAGAAGACATGAACAATTGAAAGTAACATACTCTTTGAAACAAGAGTCATTACAATATATGGATTCATACAATCCATAGAGGTGTATCGACAAGTTTGTAGAGTTTTACAAACAACTTGTACACGCTATCCTTTATGCCATACAATAGTTTTCTACAATTTCTTGTATTTTCGAGTAAGTTGTACCTCTTCGTGAGGCTATACAAGCTTAACTCGAGGTGACTTCAATAACTCTATAACTCCTAGTTTTAAGTACCTTATGCAAGTTTCCTTGGATTTGTTTTTTTGAGGTATGGAAAGCTATTTTTGAAGGAGTAATTAAGTGTGTATGTGTGAAATTTATTTTTTTTCTTTCTCTATTTGATTTCCAACTATTGTGTGATGAAGGCTAAGTTTTGAAATTTAATTTAAACAATAATTAAATTCACCAATTAATTGTTTAATTAATATCATAAGCAATGTAGTGGATTGGGGATTGGAATGTTTCACATGGTATGAGAGATTATTTATGTTATTGAGATTATCTAGGATTTGCAAGGGTAAATCAATTCTAGAGCATAATGAAGATAAAGGAGTTTTTGCAATAGATCTTAAAGATCACATTAGCCATCCTTAGGTTTGAATACATATTTGGTGGTGCTAAAAATTTCTTATGATGGAAGGTGTGGGTTACATTATCAATGGAAGGTGTGGGTTACATTATCAATGGAAGATAATGATCTCTGGGATATTGTCAAGGAGGTTCCTACTCAACCTACAGATCCAAAAAAGTTGATATCTAACAAGAAGAGGGAAGTGGAGTCCAAGTGGACCATACGAAATGCCACTAACAAGCATTTAATCCCTCATGCATAAGAGAAGAAAATATCAAAGGATATTTTTAACTACTCGTCTCTGTTCTTCACCCATCTGTTCAAAAATGGATCTACAGAAAACCCCAGCTTGTAGATTCCTTTTTAAATTAGAAAGGTGTTGATATATCCTTTCGCATGTGCTACGACGTTGAGTCGTCCTTCCACGTGGGCTTGTCGACGATGCTCCTGCATCATACTCCATAGCTAAGAAAATCATGAGCTCCTACTCATGGCTCCCTCTGTTATGTTGTTGAGGTCCTCCAAGATCCCATACTTTGTCCTGGATTTTTTCATCTGCTCCTTTTCCTTGTTGTCTCTTTCTCCCTGCTACTCCCGCAGGTTTTCTTATGTCCCATACTTCTCTGATGATTGCTTCTTGTGCTACTGCTAGAATCAATATCTTTATCTCCTATGTTTCTTTGTCTAGCTAGTCCACTGGATGGTTTTCCCCTTGTAGTATGCTCTGTTGCCTCTTCTCTCCATCAATTTCCAACTTGACTTGTTGGATAAGATGCTTTAGCATTTTTACCCTTCTCTCTAGGGCTTCCATCTCTTCACACAGATAAAGAAGATCCATGTTATGTATTTCTTCCTCCTTTGTTGTAGGTTCAAATTCTATAGTTATCTCTTTCTCATCTTCCTGACTAAAAAAATTGAGCCATTCCTCTGAATGCTCTTCTCCCTCTATTGTAGATCCCAATTCTACAATTGCCTTATGTTCATTTCCTTGGCTGAAAATTTTGAGCAGTTCCACAGAATGCTCTTCTTTCTCCATTTATTCGAAACATTGAAATCTGTGCTCTTTATCCTCTTCACCAATCTGATCAATCTGAACTTTCATGTTATCTTCATCTCCTGTGGCATTAGTTGGACACTCTGTTGCAAAATCCATTTATGCAGTCTCACCATTGAGTTACTTCTCAACTTCCTCCTCTGACAGACTGACTTTTGTCATCGCCTCTTGTGTTGGTTCAACTCCAACTTCATCCTGCTACTCCCGAGCATGGTACGTTCCTCCACCTATTTCAAATTTGATCTGTTGGATATGACTACTCTTCATATTTATACTACTCTCCAGGGATTCAAATTCCTCACATAGCTCAACAAAATCTTTGTTTTCTGCTTCCTCTTATGCCGCAAACTCCGATGTTGTTGTTATCTCCCTTTCAGCTTCCTGGCTGAAAATTTTGAGAAATTCTTATGAACGTTCTCCTCCTAAAATATGCATGATTGTCTCCTGGCAGTCGTCCTATGGGTTTGGATCATTCAACCAATCCTACAACATGTTCAGCTCTTTCTCCCATTGAGTGAGGATTTCATCCAAATTCTCCAAATTTTCTATTAGGGCAAACATCAATGTCTTCTCCTTCTCCTCCTCTTTGACAATCCTTGTTGGTTGTCTTTATTCTGTTGCCCCTGTATCATAGACAGAGTTATATTTAAAAGCATTTGGCCGCATGGCCTCCTTCTCATATTCTTGTTGCACTACCTCCTCATGTGCAACTCTTGTATTAGTCTCTGTTGGACTATCTGGCAGGAATATTTGAATTCCCCCAATGATTAGAAAACACCTCTGATCCTCCTCCACTGTGATGGGAGTATTTAACTTCTCATCGTCTTCATTGACATGGTATGAAAACCCACATGAATGTTCATCTATAAACACTCCTTTTTTATATGAACTCTCAATTGAGTTCATTTCTTCTCCCTCGCCCACCTGGTGATATGGTATTTCTCTTCTGCCCCCATGGAAGTCTATGAGATCCAATGATCCCTCTTCATTTCCCACCTGGAAACTTGAACTTCCATCACTACCCTCCTGGAAGTTTATGAGATCATCCACTGATCTCCCTCCATTGCCCACCTGGAAACTTGAAAGTTCCCTTCTTCCCCCCTGACAGTTTATGAGATATCCCAATCCCATCTCAAGGTCCAACTGGCAATATGAATTTCAAATACCATATTCGTGATGGTCTAAGAGATCCTCACTTGATCTCATATCATTGCCCACCTGGAAATTTGAAAATTCATCTCTACCCTCCTGGCAGTTTATGAGACCTGTAACTGATCTCCCTTCCTCATCACTGAGGGTTTCTCCTACTTCTATCTCACAAATGCAAACCAGCTCCTCCTCTGTGTCATTGAGGTTTTCATCATACCTCAACCATCTCCTCACTGCTTGTTGTTTTTTTCTGGCCAACAACTTCTGGATAGGCCATTTTTCTTTCTTGTTGAGATCGGATTCATACCTCCAGCGTACCTTTGTTTCCTGCTGCATATTCAATGTCAAATATTCCATTATTGCTCTCATCTGAATGAGATCCTTGTCAATTTATGTTTTAATTTTCTTCTGGCAGTCTGCTCCTCTTTCACCATGCTCATAGCCTTCAATAGCCATCTTTTTTGTCTTCATCCCTCCTGGCTATCTACCATTTGTTGCACACCTTGCAACCATATCTACAGAGCATAAGTACTTTGTCTTCCTTCACCTTTTGTCCACAAGTGAACTTCATCTTCTGATACCATTTGGGGTCCTTAGATTGTCTCTATTCGTCTTCTCGCCTTACCTACAATCTGTAGAAAAAATTCTTCTCTTGATACTAACTGGCGTAGCCAGACTATCTTTTGTATCTCCTTCTCCTGAAATCTATGAACAAAACAAAACTCATACCCCTTAATGATATGAGAGTATATCCTTTATCCCCTTCACCTGAAATCTACCTATGGAAATTTCAGCTCCGATACCACTTGATGGTATCAGACTATATCCTTTCACCGCCCTTATTTTGTATGCGGTCTGCAAACAAAATTAGGCTATAATACCACATGATGCAGTGCCCCTACCTTAGCAGGCTCTGCTAAGCTCCCGGTCTCTGGATCTTCTCAATCTTTGAGCTAAAACAACTCTTTGATTCCCTATTGGAATCTTCAAGAAGTATCCACGGGTCCTTTTCATGAAACTCTGCCGCGTGAAAAAACACCAGGCCCAAGTTTCTCTCACGCAACCATGGGTTGTGACCAGGAGCCTAATCCAAATGTCGTTTCACAATTTCATGTGTTGGGCCTTTTCATGTGAGTCACACTGACTCTCCCGACTTCTGAAACCCCTACGAGAGTCTAATGCATGCTAGATCCTCCTTTATGTTCCACCAATATGACCCCTCACTATGTCCTGGGGCCAAACCTTCCGAGAGTTTCGTGATTTCACGATTCGCGAAGTTGGAGGACCACCTACCTCCCTTCTCACGACATCTAAAATCTCGATATCTCCTTCCCTCGAAAAAGATCAATGGTCCTGATCTCTCCTTTGATCAATCGCTGTGATCAAGTTGGGATTTCATGGTTCGTGACTTTGGGAGTCTCCTTACTTCCATTCTCCCGATATCCAAGATCGCGATGGAGATAGATCCATGATCTATATCTTTCCTTTGATCAATGACGGTGATCAAGTCGAGATTTCATGGTTCACGACTTCAAAATGTTTCTCACCTCTGATCTTCCCACTTTCAAAATTCCACTCATGTTAGATCGACGGTCTACGTGCCCCATGATCCGACAATCCATATCTCCTCTCTCTCGAATCTGTATTTTGCATGTCGGGAAGTTGGAATATTGCACACATCCCTTCTCCTCATTGTCGATTTTGACTCACAAACTTTGATTTTGTGAGTTTGCTGACCCTCTGCACTTCCAGAACGTTAAAGTTCGTGCACTTACCTATAGATGCAATGGCTATTGGTCCTTCGCACCTAGATCCCTTGAACGAGATCTATCCTCTCCTTATGCACGCTCGTCTTGTCTGGATTATGATATGATGGTCCATAATCTTCCTCTTCTCGATCCAACGATCATTGTCGCTCCTCCTCCCAAGATTTTACTTCTTTCTTTGACTTGGAAGGATTTCTAATTTTCCAAAGGGCTCAGTCTTAGATCTTTTTATGAGTCCATCCCTTGGGCTTTGTCTACACTTTTGGAAAGTGTTATTCCTCCTGAGTTTTGGCTTTCCCCTGACTCATAATAATTTTCTATGTGTTTCGAAGGTCTCAGCCTCCAATCTTTCTCCTGCGAGTCGACTGCTCTAGATATTTCTTACTCCTCGGAACGCTTTCCCTTCTGAGATTTTGAATGTGAAGCAAGTACTCTCTATGCTCCTTCCTTGTGCTATCTTTCCTAAGTTATTTGGTTTACTCAGTCTCCTGAGGGTCTCACCCTTCTCCGTCTTTCGAAAGACTTTTTGGTGGCCTCCTAACAACCTCTACGCTCGACCTCATGAGCTTTAACCTCTCGGGCCTCAAGGATTTTTGTCCCTTCCACTCCTTGAAGGGAAATAAGTTCCTTCTTGGCAACATTGGCTCAAGCACTCTTTGTGGAGCTTTCCAGAGTATTCAAAAACTTTGTAAGTGTCTCTACTTGACACTTCTCTTCTCAGAATTCAAAAAAAAGTTCTTTTGTTTACTCCTTGCACTCACTTGACGCCCACCTGGCAGAGCACTACAAAATCCTCAACAATTTTGTCTCTTTGTGCCTTCCTCTACACAGTCTCTCCTCCAAGGTTTTCAGTAGTCTTGAGGCTTCTTCCTTGAGTCCATGACTCCTTTTGGTGTGCCATCCTAATACGTTTTCCCCTGTACTTGATTGGAGATTCAGATGCACACTCCTTGTGTCACCTACAGAGTTTCTAATACTCCATTGTGCACTCCTTGCACAGCCTAAAGAACCCAGAAACAATTCCAACAAACTCATATATAGAGAAATCTATCTATCCATGAAGATCAATTTTTTAACATACATCTACAACATCCATTCATAAGCACAAATGACATTCATAAACACATCAACACATATAGAAAGTTCATATGCCAGAAAAATGTCTTTCTCTCTATTCAAATGAATGTTCGATTACAATATGTGCAGGCTGGACTGTAACATAGTCTCAGCTCCCTCAAGAAAACTATTTCATATCCTATTCAACAATACTACTTTGGACGCCTCATTTAGGCCAACCATGCATCTACATCTACCAGAGGTCCTCTCGGGTTTTCTTCGACTACTCATCTACTCCCCTAAAAACAAAAAACCTAACTACTACTCTAGTTCAATTACATTCAAGACTGAGAGTGAAACTCCCAGATATCTTGCGATCATTCAGATCCCGAGCATTTCTCTCTTCTTCACCCATTCGTTCAAAAATGTATCTAGAGAAAACACGAGCTTTTAGATTCCTTTTTAAATTAGAAAGGCACACTATGGCGCTGAGTTATCCTTTTGCGTTCGCTATGGCGCTGAGTCATCCTTCCACGTGGGCTTGTCGACGATGCTCCTGCATCATCCTCCTTCGCCTCCCTCCTTTGATGAGTTCTGTTAAAGCCAAATCGACCTCCCCTCTTTGTCCTCGCCATGGTCCTGTCGAGTCGATTGGTTCAACCTCCTAGGTAATTGATGTAGGAGCATCTCTCCACATCAACCAACCAGCCAGCCAGCCACTTCGAGTGCATGCATTCAAGATGAAGCGAGGCGCATTCCTCATTTAAATATGAATTGAATGTAATTTAATTGCTTAGGTTTTTGAGCCATGAATTCATGCCTTTGCGCAGGTTGTAGATAATATAGGCCTTAAATGTTTGTATGGCTGAGATCTAGATCTGATAGTGGACTAGACAGCCCATTCAATGCAATTGAATAGGGTAGGTAGATTGGAGGGAAGCGTTCGAAAAGACCCCTCAGGTAAAAGAGACTTAGGATCTCATTTTGTGTGAGTTGAGTAGTTGGAGAGTATCTGCGTGTAGAGAGAAGAAGAGAAGAGCCAAGATCTTATTACAGGTCATGCTCAGGAACACCTTGTAAATACAGGCATTTGCCATTTTAATATAAACAGAATCAGTTTTTCCTGCATGTATTTTGTGTTGAATGAATGTCTGTGAGTGTTCTTATATGCTGTAGATGTATACTGTAGGTTTGCATTGGCAGGAGTGTGTCTGATTTCAGGTGAATGTCTTTGAGGCTTCACACGAGGAGGGTGTGACAGAACACTGTAGGTTTTGATAGTCGTGCACAGAGGTTGCACTTATGAATTCTATGGGTTCAGAGAAAGACGTGTTGTGGCACAAGAACTAGAATCAACAACTCAGTGAAGACCTCAAGGTTACTAAACACCTTGGAGGCAAGGCTGTGTATGAGAGACACAGCTGTAGACAAAATTCTGCTATGGATTCGGTGAAGCTTTGCCAGGTGGGCATTGAGCAGGTGCAAGGAGTACATAGAGGAAGAACTCTACTATGAGTTCTCAAGGAAGAACCAGAATCACTAAGGATTCTGAGAGATCTGCCAAGTGGGAATTGAGCATATGCACAGTGGTGCATTGAGGAAGACTTCTGTTGGGAAGTTCAGGAAAAAGAACCAGAACCACTGAGGATTCTAAGAGCTCTGCCAGGTGCGCATTGAGCAGGTGCATAGGTGCACGGAGGGAGGACAAAACTGTTGAACGTTCTGTGAAAAGATACTCTGCCAAGAGGGTATTGAGTAAGTGTGCAGGCACAAGAGAAGAGAACTCTTTGAGTTCTGTATTTTGAAGGAAGAATCCACTGAGGGATCTTAACAGGGTTGTTGAACACCCTGCAGGCTCAACAAGGGGTTTCTTGAGCAGAGGGACAGCTAGGAGGGCATCCAAACATTCTCCATCAGCAGGAGAAAGGAAGAAGGATAAAACCCCCTAGGGATCTGATTGTTGAGAAGCTCAAGAGAGACATCACTGTGTGTGCACGAAGACTCTGCAAAGGCGCAGAAGTCAAATAAACCTTTGAGGATTCGGGAGTAAAAGATCAGAAGGAACAACGTTTTTACACGCACTGGAGAGACCTCAGAGTGAGGAGTTCACAGAGGAGAAAGGGAGCAAAGGTTGAGGCCTTTGGTTTCTGAAATTCTTCCAAATCTCGGAAGAAGTAGTGCGCAAGCTCAGGAGAGCACAACAGTCATCGAATCGATGGAGAAAAGAGATCTGGACCGTTGGTTTCTACGTCCAGGAAGGAGCAGGAGAAGTGCACAGAAGGGGGAGATCGTGAGTCGTTGGATCTCATTCAGAAATCCTATCAGCTGTTGGATCAGACAGGAGGTGCATGGGGTTTAACCCTTCTCATGCCAGTGCAAAAGTCCTGAAGGGAATTTGGGCACCGGATATCAACACTTTAAATATCGGAGGTCCCGAGCTCGAGAAAGTCGGGACATTTCAAGTCCCGAAACAACGAAAGAATCGCAGTCGTCCGTCTGAGGGAGGACGCGTGTCGCGTGATCATCCTCATCGAAGATCCGGGCACTGGTTCGTAGAGGTGAGTCTCGAAGGCATTGGGATATTGACGTTCATGAGATCGAGAGTCTCGAGGACAGGAGATCAGGAATCTCTATGGTAAAGGTCCCGAGAAAGATCGGAGTCATCCATTCATTGGGGAAACGTGGTAGAGATCTGGACTATCGGAGAAGGTCCCGATAAGAGAGCCACATCAGTGTTATGAGGATCAGGATATCGGAAATCCTGTGGACAAGAAGTCCTTACAATTCATAATCGCGAAGTCCGAAACCCCGACAAGAAGGAAAGCGCCATTGAGGGGCCAGTTGTCAGCACAACGGAGAATCGACATTCGAGAGATCGAGGAAGTAAAGGGCAGAAGCAGTTCGGCATTTGAAGTCGCGAAACCCCGAGGGAGATCTGGAGCCATTGGTTTCATAGGCGATCACGATCGTTGATCGTGCTAAAGGAGGACAGGGATTGTTAACTGACGTCACATCGGAGGTCGGGATATCGAGAATCCCGTGGACATGGGGTCTATGCATTTCGGCATTGCGATGTCTGAAACCCCGATAGGAGACAAGGCTGTGGTCTTGTGAGATAATGGTCATATGGTCTAGGAGCCTATCCATAAGAGCTAGTGCGTAAAGAGCACATCGCGAATCAGAGGATCGGGGATTCGGAGGACGAAAGGCCCCATACACTTTGACATTCGAAACCCCGAATTCCTGAAAGAATATAAGGCTACGGTCTTATGGAAAGTGGTCCCATGGACCAAGGCATAGCCAGGAGGGGCTAAGGCCGAAAGGAGCGCATAGGCTAATTGGAGTTCAGAAGTTCGAGAGCACAGGAACTCTCGACATCAGAAAGGAAGAAACTATGAAACCCGAAACTGAGTCGGGGAGGATCACGGTTAAGTGTAGAGAGCCGTGTGGATGAAATAAGGACCTATGGATCGGGTTTCAACCGAGATTCCAGCCGGGGAATCGTAAGAGCCTCTTCGACTCACTTGGAAATTGAATGATCCTGTGAGCAGACGTAGAGTGCGTATCTGCGTACTGCGTCAGTAATTCACTAGGTTTCTCCCTCAGACCTAGCCTCTTGCTCAAAATTTTCCTCGGTCGTCCCACCAAATTAACCTGAGAATTCAACTCCGGAGCCACCACTTGTGCATCCACCACCGACCGAGTCTCATTAGGAAGACACCTTTGTCCACCGAGAGAAACCACCGGACCATCCACACTTTTTTTTGGACTGCATCTCCAGCACAAAGTTTCAAGACAACCTTGCAATTCAGCAAGACCTGGTGTTCGATGTCCATGAGGAGGTGGACGACATACGACTCCTTTTGAAAATTCTGGATAAGAAAGCTTCACAAATTTTGCAAATGTTATCCTTTCCACAAGGCACTTGATGCTCCCTAGACCAGGCACCTAGTGCACGAGCGACCTCAATGGTCATCTTGGTTTCATCTCTCCCAATGCCAACAACAAACAACTCATCGGTGGTCTTGGTTTCGACTCTCTTGGCTTCGACTTTCCACAAGACGATTATGTTCCATATGATTAAAACTGAGGTATGTTTTGGTTTAGGAGGTACTGGATGAATTTGTTTCCCTCTGGGGCAATTTAGCATTCATAGTCCTCGGACACTCATGACGCTACTTTAATTTTGTTTCTGAAAGGTAATTTATCCATACTTACTTAAATACTTAATAATAGACTTATTCTAGTATTTTGAGAATTGTATGGACAATTCGAAACCAATAATTTCATAGTGGTTCTATATAAAACATGCTACTCTAGTCGTATATATCCATATCAAAATCGTTCTTGTATTTCACAACTCATTGTTTCATGTAAACTTATTATGCTCACTAGTTTTCCTAAACCCATATCAAAATGGTCCTTGTGTTTGATAACTCATTGTTTCACCAAGACTTGTTATTCTCATCAGTTTGTCCAAACTAATGCAACCATGCAGTTAGTTGTTATGAACCAAAAACATCCTTGCAGATATTAAATATGATTCATTGTGGTGTAGTGATTTTTGAGGTACTCAAGTAAATTATCAATTGAGTACCAATAATGACATAGCTATTCTATATTATAAAATTTACTTCTAAATAACATGGGAAAAAGATTTTAAACTTATAAGCAAAACATAGTGATCATCTAGATTACTAAAGAAATTTTCATTTTTGATCATCTAATTTTGTCATGGAGTGTGGTAAATATCAATGTTGTCATAGGTCAAATCACATCAATAACCATGGGAAAATTTATCGATATGTTTACCTTTAGATAAAGATGTTATTGTATATAGTAATTTCTTGAATTGAACATTTTGAGTGGCTAAATTGGAGAGAAAGATAAATCAAACTAATTATTCATTTGTAAATAGTTCATAAGACATGTAAATCTTTTATAATATCCATCAAACAAAATAACTTATTCCGTATATACCTCATTATCCATCACACAAAATGAATTATTCCTCGTACACCCCATTCTCTTTTACATAAAGATAAATGATGTTTTTATAACATGATTGAAACAAATATTTACAACTTAATAAATTCAATATGTAAGCAATTCAATAAAATCTAAGTAAAGTTGCAAAAAATTATAGGTGACCATTTTTTATAAACTTGGAATTCATTGTTCCATAAATTCGTTTCCGATAACTTTAAAAGATTTTTATATATATTATGATTTTTTTAAACAAGAGTGAATGTTTTATACGATTTGCTAAAGAATACGCTTGCATGAAAATATATATTCATGTTTATTCATATGAATGAAAAATTTCAAATCCTGTTACGGTTACGTGCGCTAGAGAATACGTTTTGCATGAAAAACGTAAAAATATGTACTGTAAACCTAAACCTAGAATGTGTGGTGTCGGAAGTTTTTTGTTTCACAAGGGAATCAAATTCCTTGGAAGAGTCTCATCATTCTTTATTACACTTCCAGTGCAACATCCAGGTGGACTTGGAACATTGTCGTCGCAAAGAGATTTCGGATAGCACATTCCTGCTCTCGCTGCTTCCGCGGAAGACTGTACGTGGGGAGGCGGCGGAGTTGGAGAATGTGGGTTGGGTTGTAGTCCCGGACGCGCAGCGGCCACCAGAACTGTTGGGACTTCCCTGAGCAGCAATGTCGCCATAAGTACCGTGAGAGCAGCAATCACCAGAACAGACGCATTGGTTTTGGTAGACAGCGGCATCACCATTTTCACTTCTAATACTATATAATAGTGATTCTTTCGCGGCATCACCATTGGTTATGGGAGCGTTAAATACTATATAATAGTGATTCTTTCGCGGACTGATCGATTGGCCCATAATGGACTGTTCGTAAATTTGGGAGATAATTCGATATATGGACGATTTGTAATTTTGGAATAATTTCATGCATTACGGTACTCACAGGTATCGTCTATTAATACGTCATGGAGAGCGGAGGGGAGGAGCGGAGACGGAATTTTGAATGCAATTCTAGGATGGACCATGGGAAGCGTCTTACTTCGTAGTGTACACGGCATATGGACCACGGGAGCGTCTTACTTCGTAGTGTATACGGGATATGGACCACAGGAGCGTCTTGAAGATTGTATATTCAAATATCATAAATCTTAGATTTAACAAGAATAATCCATAATTTATTAAAAAAAGAAAATAGAAAATAGGTTTTTATTTTTTTTCTAAGTTAGGAATTATATTAAAACAAACAAAAACCCAAAAGACTCGTCGTTTGCTAAGACCAAAAATTGCTAAACCTAAGTGGTCCCCCTAAACATGAGTTGTCGCGCAGGGAAAAAAAACTTGTGAACTAAACTAAATGAAAACATAGAAAACAGGAAACGTGAGCCAGAAGGAATTATCCAATGCCGGGGTAGAACCTTTGCTCCAAGCGTAACGCACATGCCTCGTGTCTCTGTCGAGCTTATATCTGTCTGAGATAGCCTCCCTGAGGTCCTAAACGAATGCCATCAAAAGGTCCACATGGCGCCATCGCTCTATTTCCTTTTGTTGCATCTCTGACGACCTTGATGTGCTCGATTCCTCACTTAATGGCATCTGTGGATTCCTCGAAAGCGTCCTTTTCTGCGCAGCAGCAGAAAGTTGAAGAGAGTGGAGGTGGATTTGGAGAGTCGCAAGAGGAAGTTGGGGAGTCGGAGGAAGGAGCTGAAGGAACGGGGGTGGTAGAGGTGATGGGAGGTGGAGAAGGAGGAGGAGGAGGTGGAGGGTGTCAAGGGGGGGAGAGACTAATCCTAGGAGTGAAGTCGAGGGAGTTTCAATAGAGGAGATAAGTCCGGAGTGTTGTCTCGAATGGGCAGAACAAAAGTGAAGGTGGGAGTGGGAGGAACAATCAACGTCCAGGTGGAGGCGAACTCAGTTACTGGAGGAGAGCCACGCCCTCTCGCTCCCCTTCCTCTGGCGGCATACCAGGTCGTGCCCCTCCCCGACTTGCCCCTGAGTCGAGGCATAGAAAAATCGACCTAAAACCACATGAGGACCATGTGAGGAGAGTGAGAGTGGTTCAGGGGCAAGTCGAAGAGGGGCACACTGAAAATGGATTTTTTCCCTCTTACTTGTAGAACATGCCAATGTACACTCAAGGTGGAAGTATTGCAACACACCTAATACAAGAGAAAGGGAAACTACTGTGACAAAAATAATTGGGTTGGTAGATTTGAGCTTGACCATGTGATAGGGATAATAAGAAACAATGAGGAGGCAAGAAGAGTGTGACACTCCTATGGGCTCAAAAAGAAATCTATAAGTACGAAATCTATGCCCAATCTCAAGAAAACCAATAAGAAAATCTATTTGTTCAATTGATGCTTTGATATCTATAGGAACTTTCTAGCATGGATTCTAGCTATTGTATCAAGGTGCAAATACA
>ML803481.1:48868-68296 GCA_009831015.1 Picea engelmannii | reverse complement strand
TATGGTTATGGGAGCATTAAATACTATATAAGAGTGATTCTTTGGCGGACTGATAGATTGGCCGATAATGTACTGTTCGTAAATTTGGGAGATAATTAGATATATGGACGATTTGTAATTTTGGAATAATTTCATGCATTACGGTACTCACAGGGATCGTCTATTAATACGTCATGGAGAGCGGAGGGGAGGAGCGGAGACAGAATTTTGAACGAAATTCTAGGATGGACCATGGGGACCGTCTTACTTCATAGTGTACACGGCATATGGACCACGGGAGCGTCTTACTTGCGGAGACAGAATTTTGAACGCAATTCTAGGATGGACCATGGGGACCGTCTTACTTCATAGTGTACACGGCATATGGACCACGGGAGCGTCTTACTTCGTAGTGTACACGGGATATGGACCACGGGAGCGTCTTGAATATTGTATATTCAAATATCATAAATCTTAGATTTAACAAGAATAATCCATAATTTATTAAAAAAAGAAAATAGAAAATAGGTTTCTATTTTTTTTCTAAGTTAGGAATTATATTAAAACAAACAAAAACCCAAAAGACTGGTCGTTTGCTAAGACCAAAAATTCCTAAATCTGAGTGGTCACCCTAAACATGAGTGGTCGCACAGGGCAAAAAACTTGTCAACTAAACAAAATGAAAACATAGAAAATAGGAAACGTGAGCCAGAAAGAATTATCCAATGACGGGGTCGAGCCTTTGCTCCAATACTGACGCACATGCCTGGTGTCTCTGTCGAGCTTATATCTGTCCGAGATAGCCTACCTGTGGTCCTGAAGGAATGCCATCAGAAGGTCCACACGGTGCCATCGCTCTATTTCCTTGTGTTGCATCTCGTTGATGACGACCTTGATGTGCTCGATTCCTCACTTAATGGCATGATTCCATGAAAGCGTCCTTTTCTGTGCAAAAGGAGCATGTTGAAGAGAGAGGAGGTGGATGTGGAGAGTCACAAGAGGAAGTGACGCAGTCACTCCCTCGACCTCGACAAAGGCCTCTGCGCTGACCTCCCAGTCTTAAGGATCGTTCTAATTTTACCCTTGAGCCGGAGTGGCTCCTTCGATTCTCCACTGGAATCTCTATAAAAATTGATCCACAGGTCTTTTCTGCTCCTCGCAGCCTCTAGGCCCGATCGTTGTTCTCTCCACGATAGGAAAATAAAAATTTGGGATTCGAGGTTTCACAATCCCCGATGTCGCAAACCTTTTGTTTCTTGATTTCTCGATCTTCGATATCCCGAGGTGCTTCAACTTCTACTAGTCCCCCAGGCTAGACTTTTGAGTCCATACGACCTCCCTTTATACGACTACAGTCCTATCTCCTTATGAGGATTTCAGGGTTTCTGATGTCGAAATGTATGTGACCTCTTGTCCTCCGGATCCCCGATTCTCTGAATCCCGATATGACATCACTAGGAACCCCTTCTTGACGTAGCCACGATCAATGACCGTGATCATCTACTAAACCAATGGCTCCATATCTCCCTGGGGACTTTGCGACTTCAAATGCCGAAATGCATTTGTCTTCGATTTCCACGATATCTCGAATTCCGATTTCCCGATATGACTCTCCCCTTTCGGGATTGTTGCCACACTTCCTCAAAGATGGACGGCTCAGGTCCACTTTGGGGTTTTCACCGTGGAGATTCCCGATCCCCCGTTATGATGAGATGACGTCAACTGGGCCCCATAATGGAGCTTTCCCCCTTTCAGGATTTTGGACTTCACAATTCTGAAACGCAAGTGTTTCCTGTCTTCAATATCCGCGAAACGCCGAACCTCGTCTTCTTCGGATTTCCGACACACGTCCCAAATGGATGGACGGTCCTGATTAAATCTCAGACTTCGCCAAATGCAAAGTCAAAAATACTTACCTGTGTAAACCCCGGTGTCCGGATCTCCGAATTGGATGATCGCGCGACACGCGTCCTTCCTTAGATCAATGGTTGCGATTCTTTCGCTGATTCGGGACTCATAAAGTCTCGAACTCTTGGTCTCTAGACTTTCGATATGCCGATGGTTCTCGATTCCTTCCACGTGTCCCAATAGATGGACAATTATGATTTATATCGGGGTTTTCACTATGGATTTACCCGATCTCCTGTCCACGGGATTTCCGATATCGCAAACTTCGACGCCTCGATATCCCGATACCTTATGGGACCTTCGCTCGGCTTGAGAGGGTTTAAACCCTGTGCAACTCCTGTTAGATCGGACAGTTGATGGGTAAATACGTGAGGATCCAACGGCTCACGATCTCCTGAGCTTGAACTCCGGACGCAGCCGTAACCTCCTCGCTCCTTTATCAAATCGGACGGCTGGTAGGATTTCGCTAATCCTCTACACAGGATTTTGACCGTCTGTTTCTTCCTCCTGATGATTGCTATGAAGTGAATCAAGGATTCTTCCCCGGATTTATCCACTTGTGACATAGAACTACCGATGCCTTTTAATCACTCAAATGCACCAACCTCTTGTACTCCCTTCAATGGTTTCAAAGGCTTTATCCTTCCTGAGCTCTCTTACGACTTCGAGCCTTAAAGAAGATCCTTGCACGCACTCCTTGCGGCAACCTCCAAACGCTTGAAGTGTTGAATGCCCTTCGACCTTCCGCACGCTCTGCAGTAACGGTCTCTCAATACGTTAGTCAGGTTCAAAATTCTGAGTTCTTCCTCGGCCTGCCCACTACTTGCACGGCTCCTCTGCCTGACTGCACCTTTGTGTGAATATGAGAACAAACGCTATCTCTCCTGAGATTTCGGAGACGAACCTCTGAACCTTTTGTCAACGCACTCCTTTCTGACAATTCCACTGCACTCCTTGCAGGAACTCTTGCTCAGATAGAGAAACAATTGAAACTCATTTCATTATCCCTTCCTCTCAGATTTCAAACATTCAACTAGAAATCATTCATACATAGCATAAAAACAATTGCATGACAGAAAGAGTAAAACATTCATGAACACAACATTTAATGATGCATACACAGAGAAGATATGAACACCATGATTTTGAATCACAACTTTTTTTTATTAATTCAAATCTTCTGTACATGGAGTCTGCTACACAGCTCTCTGCTTCTCTTCTATGCTCTCCTCTGATGCTTTCTCCTTCTCTTCTATTCTATGTTACAATTACACAATGAGGGTGTCTATATCTGTTTTCCCTCCACTCCTAAAACTATCTAATCAGAGAATTCAAAGCTACCTACTAACATAAATGCTTTCTACCTACTATGTACGAGAGAAGATCGCTCAAGGTCCTTTACAATATATAAGTTCGTCTCTCCTTAACTATCACATTTAAGTTTAGCGCATCCAAATCTTCAAAAGTTTTAAACAATTTATCATGTGCTCAAAATGTGTTGCGCTTGTCCCATGCTCGCTTGACGTTGATGATGCTCTTGCATCATACTACCTTGCTTGAAAATTTTCATGGCCTCCTATTCCTGAGCTCTCGCACGGTCTGCCCATGCTTCTTAATCTCTGCTTCATTCTCCCAGCTAGCATCTTCAACTGGATGTCCTTTCCACTTGACCAAGTATTCAAAGTATCATTTCCTCCTGTTCTGCTGGCCAACTCTTTTGTCTAGTATGCTTTCCATATGTGGCTTTTCTGCAACTGGCATCTTCTTTTTCCACTAAACCTCTGACTATTCATCATTTGTTCCTACTTCCTCAGATTTGTATGGGTACAAATATGAGACATTGAATATCGCAGAAATTCCGATCCCATTGGGTAATTCAATCTCATAAGCATTTTCCCTAAATGTCCTCAAGATATTACATGGTCCGATTTTCTTCATCTTCAATTTATTATATGTTCCTCTTGGGAACCTTTCCTTTATCAGGTGTGCCAGAATCAAATCACCAACTTCAAATTGAATTTGTCTCCTGTGTTGATCTTCCCTTCATTTATATTCCTGGCTTGAATTATGTAAACGCTCCTTCACCTGGCTGTGAAGTTTCTTCATCGCTTCTGCACTAGCACTCCTAGTCATGTTCTGTTCTGAATCTCTCAATTCAGAAATTCCCCTTGGCTGCATGCCATAGACAATCTTAAATGGACTCTGCCCTGTACTTCTGTTGATTGAATCATTATAAGAAAACTCTGCCTGTGGTAATATGTTGTCCCACTGGTTGTGGTGTTCTGTCACCAAGTTTCTCAGCAAGTCTCCCAGACTTCTGTTTGTCCATCTATCTGAGGATGATAAGCTGAACTGAATGACAAGTTAGTTCCTAGCTTCTTCCATAAGGTTCTCCATAAGTGTCCCACAAACTTAGTGTCTCGATCTGAAACTATGCTCCTTGGTAAGCCATGAAGTCGAATGACTTCTTTGAAAAACAGATTCGCAATGTGAGTTGCGTCACTAGTTTTCTGACATGGAATGAAGTGTGCCATTTTGGAAAATCTATCCACCACCACAAAGATTGATTCAAATCCTCTTTGTGTTTTTGGCAAACCCAATATAAAATCCATGCTGATTGCATCCCGGGACCTCTCAGGTATGGGAAATGGTTGATAAAATCCTGCATTTTGTCTCTTTCCTTTTGAATGCTGAAAAATTATGCATTTATCTACATATCTCTTGAGATATCCTCGCATTCCTGGCCAAAAATATGACTCATTCAACTTTGCGAACGTTTTGTCGTGACCAAAGTGTCCTGCTAATCCTCCACTGTGTTTCTCCTTCAACAGGTTCTCCCTCATGGAGCATTTTGGAATACAAAGATGATTACTTTTAAACAGTAATCCTTCCTGGATCATGTATTCTATCCATTGGCTTCTATATCTGAGAATTGGATTCTCAGTTGCTTCATATGCCTCCTTAAAATCTGGATCATCTCTGTACATGTCCCTGAGGTCATCAAAACCCAGTGTTTTAACTCTAAACTCCTGCAACAACAAACATTTCCTACTCAAAGAATCAACAACTTTGTTAGCAATTCCATAAATATGTTTAATCACAAAAGTGAAATTTGGCATATATTCAACCCATTTAACATGTCTCTGATTCAACTTTTCCTCTTGAGTCACAAACTGTAGTGCATGATTGTCACTGTATAAGACAAACTCTTTGGGAATCAAGTAATGCCTCTATTTCTTCAATGCTTGGATGATAGCATAGAAATCCTTGTCTTACGTGGAGTACTTCACCTTTGCTTCATTTAGCTTCTCACTGAAGTATGTTATCGGCCTATCCTCTTGACTTAGGACTGCCCCTAAGGCAAATCCACTTGCATCGCATTTCATCTGAAATGTCCCTTTGAAATTTGGTAACACCAGAATTGGTTGCTCCGTGATCTTCCTCTTCAACAAGTTCAAACTCTTTTCAGCCTCTTCTGTCCAGTGAAAAGATTTGTCTTTTCTTCACTGTGTCCATCATCGCTACACTAATTCCACTGAAATTCCTGATGAAATTTCAGTAGAAACTAGCTAATCTGTGAAAGCTTCTCACCTCAAATATGTTCTTCAGTGATGGCCAATTCTTGATCACTTCCACCTTATCTGGATCCATTCTTAATTTGTCTGCAGAAATAACAAATCCCAAATAAATGAGCTATGTCATCATGAATGAGGATTTCTTCATGTTTATAAGAAACTTCTCTTGCTGTAATCTCTGCATCACTGTAGCCAAATGCTTCAGATGCTCTGCCTTTGTTTTACTGAAAATCAGTATGTCATCCAGATACACAATGACAAATTTCCCGATGAATTCTTTCAGGACTTCGTTCATCAACCTCTTTAAGGTACTTTGCACATTTGTTAAGCCAAACGAAATAACAATCCATTCATACAACCCTTCGTTAGTCTTGAAGGTTGTTTTCCATTCATCACCTTCCCTCATACGAATCTGGTGATAACCACTTTTCAAATCAATCTTTGAAAAATATTTTGCTCCACTTAAGAAATCCATCAAATTATCCATCCTTGGTAATGGAAATCTATACCTCATGGTTATCTTGTTAATTGCTCTTGAATCAATACACATCCTCCAACCTATGTATTTCTTTGGACTGAGTATTGTTGGAACAACACATGGGCTCAAGCTTTCTCTAACCAACCCTTTGTCCAACAAATCCTGGACTTGCCTTTTGACCTCTTCATTCTCTTGTGGCGTTAGTCTGTATGTGGATTTATTTGGAAAACTGGCTCCAGGTATGAGATCAATATGATGACTCACACTTTTGATTGGTGGTAACGAATGAGGTAGTTCATCCACTATTATGTCAGTGAACTCTTCCAATATTTCGTGAACTTCTTCTGGTAAATCGTCCACTCTTGTGCTGGTCAAAACAATTCTTGGTTTTCTGACCACAATGAACTGCGGTTCCACCTTCTTATTGACCTAGGTAAGGAGTTTCTTCCCAATCATGAGAAGTACAGTGTTACTTACTTTAGGTTTCACTTCCTTATCTTTGATTGGAAGCAACATATGAGTTCTCCCATTCTTTTCTAGGGTGTATGTGTTCATCCTCCCATCATGAATCACATTTCTGTCATATTTCCATGGTCTACCCAGCAATAGATGACAAACATCTGTAGGAATAACATCACATAGTATCTTATCATTATATCCTCCTATCTTAAATTCAACTAAACATTGTTTAGTGACATTTACCTGATGTCCCTTTTGTAGCCATGAAACTCTATATGGACTCAGATGTTTACTCATCTCCAACTCCAGGTTTTATACCATCTCTGTCAAAACGAGATTATCCATTCTACCACTATCCACAATGACCTTTCATACCCTGTCCTTGGTTTTGCAGGCAGTCCGAAAAAGTCTGTTTCTTTGGACTGAGCTCTCCATCTCCTTCTCTGGTGTAAACATAACTTTTCGCATCATCAGTGATCTTCCGCCTTCAGCATCTTCGTCCTCAACATCTCGCCTTTGTGCTTCGGAGATGTGAGTCTCTCCACCCTCTTTATTTTTATCTGGACATTCATAAGATTTGTGTCCATTATTTCCACACGTGAATCATTTTATCACACCACCTCTTCCTCTTCCTCTACCTCTAGTACGAGGAAAAGTATTATTATCATCATAATCTCCTCTCTGCTCAATATGTTGTTCTCCTTGCTCAACATATCTCCCTCGCTGTGAGCTTCCACCTCTCTCAGTTTGAGTCAGAGTTTTCTTCCAATCCTCCTTGGGCTTCTGATTTTTATCTTGGACAACTGATTTGCCTCTGGCTTGACTTCTGCCTCAACCTCTTTGACCCTGCTTTCGTCTCATCTTCTCTTCAGCTTTTAGAGCCATCTGATAAGCATCTCCCACTGTTCGGATGGTTACCATGCTCATCTCATCTTGAATGTCATACCTCAGGCCATTCATGTACCTGGAAACCTTTTCATCATCGCTTTCCCGATGACCTGCCCTGATGTTCAGCCTGTAGAATTCTTCAGTGTATTCTTTTACTGTCATTAGCTTCTGTCTCAGGTTCTGTATTCTCCTGAACAGAGTAATCTGGTAATCCCTGGGAATGAATTTTGCCTTCATCTTTGCAATCATCCTATCCCAACTCCTTATTTTCTGCTTGCCTCTGCAGCATCTGTCATCTTGTAGTTCTTCCCACCAGAATGCTGCATGTCCTTTCAACCTTGTGACAACATGCTTGACCTTCTTGTCTTATTTGACATATTCATAGTCGAAATAAGTATCCAGAGCTCTAATCTAGTCTAGAAGCTCCTCTGCATCCAAGTTTCCCTCATAAACATGAATGTTCATTTTCTCTCTAGCACCCATTCTTGAAATAGCTCTGATCAAACGTTCATTTGCTGCTTCTTCGACTGCAACTTCTTCTTCATGTTCAGCCTCAATTTAACTTTCAGAATCACTTAGATCCCCAACACTGACTGTGCGTCTTTGGGCTGTCTCCATGTCTTCGATTCTGGCTCGTAGATCACACATCTCTCTCTCCATGGTTGGATCAATCATCTGCCTACCTCTTCTTCTTGGTATTTCCCTTTCCTCTAGAGGATCGGGTGTTTGCATGTCTCTTATTCTAGGCGGCATGGTGAAATTTTCCTTTTCCTTACTACAGAAAGCAAAGAATCCTTTCTGTGCTCTGATACCAAACCTAATGCAGTCGCTCCCTCTGCCTCGACAAAGGCCTCTGTGCTGACCTCCCAGTATTAAGGATCGTTCTAATTTTACACTTGAGTCGGAGTGGCTCCTTCGATTCTCCACTGGAATCTCTATAAAAATTGACCCATAGGTATTTTCTTCTCCTCGCAGCCTCTAGGCCCGATCGGTGTTCTCTCCACGACATGAAAATAAAAATTTGGGTTTCGGGGTTTCACAATCCCCGATGTCGCAAACCTTTTTTTTCCCAATTTCCCGATCACCGATTTCCCTATCTCCGATATCCCGAGGTGCTTCAACTTTCGCTAGTCCCCCGGGCTAGACTTTTGAGTCCATACGACCTCCCTTTATACGACCGCAGTCCTATATCCTTATCGGGATTTCAGGATTTCTGATGTTGAAATGTATGTGACCTCTTGTCCTCCTGATCCCCGATTCTCCGAATCCCGATATGATGTCACTAGGAACCACTTCTTGACGTAGCCACGATCAACGAACGTGATCATCTACTAAACCAACAGCTCCATATCTCCCTTGGGACTTCACGACTTCAAATGCCAAAATGCATTTGTCCTCGATTTCCCCAATCTCTCGAATTCCGATTTCCTGATATGACTCTCCCCTTTCAGGATTTTCCCCGAAAGTTAGGATTCTTGCCATGCGTCCTCAAAGATGGACGGCTCAGGTTTGCTTCGGGGTTTTCACCGTGGAGATTCTCGATCCCCTGTTATGATGGGATGACGTAAATAGGTGAGGATCCAATGGCTCACGATCTCCTGAGCTTGAACTCCAGACGCATTCGTAACCTCCTCACTCCTTTATCATATCGGACGGCTGGCGAGATTTTGCTAATCCTCTACATAGGATTTTGACCGTCTGTTTCTTCCTCCTGATGATTGCTATGAAGTGAATCAAGGATTCTTCCTTGGATTTATCCACTTGTGACACAAAACTCCCGATGCCTTTTATTCACTCAAATGCACCAACCTCTTGTACTTCTTTCAATGGTTTCAAAGGCTTTATCCTTCCTGAGCTCTCTTACGACTTCAAGCCTTAAAGAAGATCCTTGCACGCACTCCTTGCGCGTTGAATGCCATTCGACCTTGCGCACTCTCTGAAGTAACGGTCTCTCAATACCTTACTCAGGTTTGAAATTCTGAGTTATTCCTCGGCCTGCCTACTACTTGCACGGCTCATGTGCCTGACTGCACCTCTGTGTGAATATGAGAACAAATGCTATCTCTCCTGAGATTTCGAAGACGAACCTCCGAACCTTTTGTCAATGGCCTCCTTGCGGGCAATTCAACTGCACTCCTTGCATGAACTCTTGCTCAGATAGAAAAACAATTGAAACTCATTTCATTATCCCTTCCTCTTAGATTTCAAACATTCAACTAGAAATCATTCATACATAGCATAAAATAAATTGCATGACAGAAAGAGTAAAACATTCATGAACACACCATTTAAAGATGCATACACAGAGAAGATACGAACACCATGAGTCTGAATCACAACTTCTTTTTATTAATTTAGAACTTCTGTACATGGAGTCTGCTACACAACTCTCTGCTTCTCTTCTATGCTCTCCTCTTATGCTTTCTCCTTCTCTTCTATTCTATGTTACAATGCCAATGTACACTCAAGGTGGAAGTATTGCAACACACCTAATACAAGAGAAAGGGAAACTACTGTGACAAAAATAATTGGGTTGGTAGATTTGAGCTTGACCATGTGATAGGGATAATAAGAAACAATAAGGAGGTAAGAAGAGTGTGACACTCCTATGCGCTCAAAAAGAAATCTATAAGTATGAAATCTATGCCCAATCTCAAGAAAACCAATAATAAAATCTATTTGTTCAATTGATGCTTTGATATCTATAGGAACTTTCTAGCATGGATTCTAGCTATTGTATCAAGGTGCAAATACAACCATTAGTTCATAGATATATCAATATACCGATTAATTTATTGATGCTTGTGATGATTCCAATGAAATGTAAAGATATGCATTTTGGTTTTCATTTGAATTAGTATTATAGATATTGGAAAATAGTGGAGAGAAAAATGATGCGAATTATGGCTCTAGAACATCCACACATGTTGAGATATTTATAGGCTTGGTGACCCGCTTCTCCAACTCGACTACTTGGCCTCACAATGGATCGAGCTACTCATGTGAAACATTGACAAAATTAAAATGACCACTTAAACCACTCCTACTATAGAAACCTAAAATAAAATATTTTAGGAAAGTAATTTACAAAAAGTAACTATGATTTCAAAATGTAAATTATTTTAAGAAAAAGTCTTACTTTTAGTAGTTCAGTCTAAAAAGGGTATTTCATACAAGGAGGACTTTCAATAGGAGTAATGTCATAAGTATATTGGGGTTTTTGTCTTAGCTAAAATTATAAAGTCCAGTAAAAATCGAGATTTCAAGAAGACATGAACAATTGAAAGTAACATACTCTTTGAAAAAAGAGTCCCTACAATATATGGATTCATACAATCCATAGAGGTGTATGGACCAAGTTTGTAGAGTTTTACAAACAACTTGTACATGCTATCCTTTATGCCATACAATAGTTTTCTACAATTTATTGTATTTTCCAGTAAGTTGTACCTCTGCGTGAGGTTATACAAGCTTAACTCGAGGTGACTTCGATAACTCTATAACTCCTAGTTTTAAGTACCTTATGCAAGTTTCCTTGGATTTTTTTTTTGAGGTATGGAAAGCTATTTTTGAACGAGTAATTAAGTGTGTATGTGTAAAAGTGATTTTTTTTCTTTCTCTATTTGATTTCCAACTATTGTGTGATTAATGCTAAGTTTTGAAATTTAATTTAAACAATAATTAAATTCAGCAATTACTTGTTTAATTAATATCATAAGGAATGTAGTGGCTTGGGGATTGGAATCTTTCACATGGTATGAGAGATTATTTATGATATTGAGATTCTCTAGGATTTGCAAGGGTAAATCAATTCTAGAGCATAATGAAGAATAGTCACAATGTTTCAAAGTTTCATATTTAGATTAAGGAATTTTTGCAATAGATCTTAAAGATCACATTAGTCATCCTTAGGTTTGAATACATATTTGGTGATGCTAAAAATTTCTTATCATGGAAGGTGTGGGTTACATTATCATTGGAAGATAATGATCTCTGGGATATTGTCAAGGAGGTTCCTACTCCACCTACAGATCCAAAAAAATTATATCTAACAACAAGAGGGAAGTGATGTCCAAGTGGACCATACTGAATGCCACTAACAATCATTTAATCCCTCATGCATAAGAGAAGAAAATATCAAAGGAGATTTTTAGTGTTGTGGTTGGCTCGCAGAGAAAAAATATAAATAGGAAGATGATGTGGAAGAAAAATCTAAAATATATACTAATCGCCACAATCACCAATTCCATTTAAATATGAGACAATTTTTTATCAACTTTTTGCAGTTGGGGAGAAGGTTCAATATGTAGACTTAGTGAACATGGAATTGAATGGATTTTGAGCTTTGTGAGAATCATTTGTGAGAGGTAATAATGCTCAGAAAAACCATCTCGACATTGAAGGATTTTTGATGAATCTATTGAGGAGGAGGCTTGACTGGAGTCTATGTCTGGCAAGAAGGATGGTCAACATAAACTAGCTCTATTTATGTCTAGCAAGAAGAATGGTCAACATAAACTAGCTCTATTTGGCGAGTCAAATATGGATGGAGATAAAGGACCCATCAAGAGTAAGGGTAAGGGAAAGAGTGTTGAGTAAACCTCTTAGCTAGCAAAGAAGGGCTTGAGTAAAATCAATTGAATGGAAATAAGTTCCTTCTTGGCAACATTCGCTCAAGCACTCTTTGTGGAGCTTTCTAGAGTATTTGAAAACTCTGTAAGTGTCTCTCCTTGACACTTCTCTTCTCAAAATTCAAAACAGAGTTCTTTTGTTTACTCCTTGCACTCACTCGACACCCACCTGGTAGAGCTCTACAAAATTCTCAACAATTCTGTCTCTTTGTGCCTTCCTATGCACAGTCTCTCCTCCAAGGTGTTCAGTAATCTTGAGGTTTCTCCCTTGATTCCGTGAATCCTTCTGGTGTGCCATCCTAATACGTTTTCCCCTAAACTTGATTCGAGATTCAGATGCACACTCCTTGTGCTAGCTACAGAGTTTCTGATACTCTGTTGTGCACTCCTTGCACAGCCTAAGGAACCCAGAAACAATTCCAGCAAACTCATAGATAGAGAAATCTATCTATCCTTGAAGATGAATTTTTTAACATACATCTACAACATCCATTCATAAGCACAAATGACATTCATAAACACATCAACACATATAGAAAGTTCATATGCCAAAAAAACGTCTTTCTCTCTATTCAAATGAATGTTCGATTACAATATGTGCAGGCTGGACTACAACATAGTCTCATCTCCCTCAAGAAAACTATTTCATATCCTATTCAACAATACTAATTTGCACGCCTCAATTGGGCCAACCATGCATCTACATCTACTAGAGGTCCTCTCAGGTTTTCTTCGACTACTCATCGACTCCCCAAAAAACAAAAAAACCTAAGTGCTACACTAGTTCAGTTACATTCAAGACTGAGAGTGAAACTCCTAGATATCTTGCGATCATTCAGATCCCGAGCGTTTCTCTCTTCTTCACCCATCTGTTAAAAAACGGATCTAGAGAAAACGCGAGCTTGTAGATTCCTTTTTAAATTAGAAAGGCACATTGTGGCGCTGAGTTATCCTTTTACGTTCGCTATGCCGTTGAGTCATCCTTCCACGTGGGCTTGTTGATGATGCTCCTGCATCCTCCTCCTTCGCCTCCCTCCTCTGATCAGTTCTCTTAAAGCCAAATCGACCTCCCTTCTTTTTCCTCACCATGGTCCTGTCGAGTAGATTGGTTCGACCTCCTAGGTAATTCACTGGGTTTCTCCCCTGGACCTGGCCTCTTCCTCACAACTTTCCTTGGTCGTCCCACCAAATTAACCTGAGAATTCAACTCCGGAGCCACCACTTGTGCATCCACCACCGACCCAGTCTCATTAGGAAGACACCTTCGTCCACCGAGAGAAACCACCGGACCATCCACACTTTTGTTCAGAGTGCGTCTCCAACACAAAGTTTCAAGAAAACCTTGCAATTCTGCAAGACCTGGTGTTCGATGTCCATGAGGAGGTGGACGACATAGAACTCCGTCTGGAAATTCGATGATCTTGGTTTCGACTCTCTTGGATTCAACTTTCGACAAGGCGATTATGTTCCATATGATTAAAACTGAGGTATGTTTTGGAGGTACTGGATGAATTTAATTCCCTCTGGGGCAATTTAGCATTCACAGTCCTCGGACACTCATGACGCTACTGTAATTTTGTTTCTGAAAGGTAATTTATGCATACTTACTTAAAAGAATAATAATAGAGTTATTCTAGTATTTTGAGAATTGTATGGACAATTCGAAACCAATAATTTCATAGTGGTTCTATATAAAATATGCTACTCTAGTCGTATTTATCCATATCAAAATGGTGCTTGTATTTCACAACTCATTGTTTCATCTAAACTTATTATGCTCACTAGTTTTCATAAACCCATATCAAAATGGTCCTTGTGTTTGATAACTCATTGTTTCACCAAGACTTGTTATTCTCATCAGTTTGTCCAAACTAATGCAACCATGCAATTAGTTGTTATGAACCAAAAACATCCTTGCACATATTAAATATGATTCATTGTGGTGTAGTGACCTTTGAGGTACTCAAGTAAATTATCAATTGAGTACCAATAATGACATAGTGGTTCTAAATAATAAAATTTACTTCTAAATAACATGGGAAAAAACTTTTAAACTTATAAGCAAAAAATAGTGATCATCTAGATTACTAAAGAAATTTTCATTTTTGATCATCTAATTTTGTCATGGAGTGTATTAAATATCAATGTTGTCATAGGTTAGGTCACATCAATAACCATGGAAAAATTTATAGATATGTTTACCTTTAAATAAAGATGTTATTGCATACAATAATTTCTTGAATTAAACATTTTGTGTGGCTAAATTGGAGAAAAAGATAAGTCAAACTAATTATTCATTTGTAAATAGTTCATAAGACATGTAAATCTTTTATATTATCCACCAAACAAAATAACTTATTATGTATATATCTCATTATCCATCAAACAAAATGACTTATTCCTCATACACCCCATTCTCTTTTACATAAAGATAAATGACGTTTTTATAACATGATTGAAACAAATATTTACAACTTAATAAATTCAATATGTAAGTAATTCAATAAAATCTAAGTAAAGTTGCAAAAAATTATAGGTGACCATTTTTTATAAACTTGGAATTCATTGTTACATAAATTAGTTTCCGATAACTTTAAAATATTTTTATATGAATTATAATTCTTTTAAAGAAAAGTGAATGTTTTATACGATTTGCTAAAGAATACGCATGCATGAAAATATATATTCATGTTTATTCATATGAATGAAAAATTTCAAATCCTGTTACGATTACGTGCGCTAGAGAATACGTTTTGCATTTAAAACGTAAAAATATGTACTGTAAACCTAAACCTAGAATGTGTGGTGTCGGAAGGTTCTTGTTTCACAAGGGAATCAAATTCCTTGGAAGAGTCTCATCATTCTTTATTACACTTCCAGTGCAACATCCAGGTGGAGTTGGAACATTGTCGTCGCAAAGAGATTTCCGAGGGCACATTCCTGCTCTCGCTGATTCCGCGGAAGACTGAACGTGGGGAGGCGGCGGAGTTGGAGAAACTGGGTTGGGTTGTAGTCCGGGACACGCAGCGGCCACCAGAACTGTTGGGACTTCCCTGAGCAGCAATGTCGCCATAAGTACAGTGAGAGAAGCAACCACCAGAACATACGCATTGGTTTTGGTAGACAGCGACATCACCATTTTCACTTCTATGGTTATGGGAGCGTTAAATAGTGATTCTTTCGCGGACTGATCGATTGGCCGATAATGGACTGTTCGTAAATTTGGGAGATAATTAGATATATGGATGATTTGTAATTTTGGAATAATTTCATGCATTACGGTACTCACAGGGATCGTCTATTAATATGTCATGGAGAGCGAAGGGGACGAGCGGAGACAGAATTTTGAATGCAATTCTAGGATGGACCATGGGGAGCGTCTTACTTCGTAGTGTACACGGTATATGGGCCACAGGAGCGTCTTACTTCGTAGTGTACACAGGATATGGACCACGGGAGCGTCTTGAAGACTGTATATTCAAATATCATAAATCTTAGATTTAACAAGAATAATCCATAATTTATAAAAAAAGAAATAGAAAATAGGTTTCTATTTTTTTTCTAAGTTAGGAATTATATTAAAACAAACAAAAATGCAAAAGACTGGTCGTTTGCTAAGACCAAAAATTCCTAAACGTGAGTGGTCGCCCTAAACATGAGTGGTCGCCCTAAACATGAGAAGGAATTATCCAATGCCGGTGTCGAGCCTTTGCTCCAAGCCTGACACACATGCCTGGTGTCTCTGTCAAGCTTATATCTATCCGAGATAGCATGTCTGAGGTCCTAAGGAATGCCATCGCTCTATTTCCTTGTGCTGCATCTCGTTGATGACGAACTTGATGTGCTTGATTCCTCACTTAATGGCATCTGTGGATTCCTCGAAAGCGTCCTTTTCTGCGTAGCAGGAGCATGTTGAAGATAGCGGAGGTGGATGTGGAGAGTCACAAGAGAAAGTTGGAGAGTTGGAGGAAGGAGCTGAAGGAATGGGGGCGGTAGAGGTGACGGGAGGTGGAGAAGGAAGAGGAGGAGGTGGAGGGTGGCAAGGGGGGGGGACGGACTAAGCCTGGGAGTGAAGTCGAGGGAGTTTCCAAGGCTGTTGAACGGAGTTTCCAAGGCTGTTGAACCATTCGACGCGACAGACAAAGGGATTCGATAGCGGACATAAGTCCGGAGTGTTGTCTCGAACGGGTGGATCGGAAGTGAAGGTGGGAGTGGGAGCAGCAATCAACGTCGGGGTGGAGACGAACGGGTGGAACGGAAGTGAAGGTGGGAGTGGGAGCAGCAATCAACGTCGGGGTGGAGACGAGCTCGGTTACTGAAGGAGAGCCACGCCCTCTGGCTAGCCGCATACTAGGTAGTGTCCCTCTTCGACTTGCCCCTGAGTCGAGGCATAGAGATATCGATCTAAAACCACATGAGGAATGTTTGAGGAGAGTGAGAGTGGTTGCTCGACTCACGGGCAAGTCGAAGAGGGGCACAATGAAACTGAATTTTTTTCCTCTTACTTGTAGAACATGCCAATGTACACTCAAGGTGGAGGTATTGCAGCACACCTAATACAAGAGAAAGGGAAAATACTATGACAAAAATAATTGGGTTGGTAGATTTGAGCTTGACCATGTGATAGGGATAATAAGAAACAATGAGGAGGCAGGAAGAGTGTGACACTCCTATGCGCTCAAAAAGAAATCTATAAGTACAAAATCTATGCCCAATATCAAGAAAACCAATAAGAAAATCTATTTGTTCAATTGATGCTTTGATATCTATAGGAACTTTCTAGCATGGATTCTAGCTATTGTATCAAGGTGAAAATACAACCATTAGTTCATTGATCTATCAATATACCGATTAATTTTTTGATGCATGTGATGATTCCAATTAAATGGAAAGATATGCATTTTGGTTTTTAGTTGAATTAGTATTATGGATATTGGAAAACAGTGGAGAGAAAAATGACGCGAATTATGGCTCTGGAATGTCCACACATGTTGAGATATTTATATGCTTGGTGACCCTCTTCTCCAACTCGACTATTTGGCCTCACAATGGATGGAGCTACTCATGTGAAACATTGACAAAATTAAAATGACCACTTAAACCACTCCTACTATAGAAACCTAAAATAAAATATTTTAGGAAAGTAATTTACAAAAAGTAATTATGATTTCAAAATGTAAACTATTTTAAGAAAAAGTCTTACTTTTAGTATTTCAGTCTAAAAAGGGTATTTCATGCAAGGAGGACTTTCAATAGGAGTAATGTCATAAATATATTGGCGTTTTTGTCTTAGCTAAAATTATAAAGTCCAGTAAAAATCGAGATTTCAAGAAGACATGAACAATTGAAAGTAACATACTCTTTGAAACAAGAGTCCCTACAATATATGGATTCATACAATCCATAGAGGTGTATGGACAAGTTTGTAGAGTTTTACAAACAACTTGTACACGCTATCCTTTATGCCATACAATAGTTTTCTACAATTTCTTGTATTTTCCAGTAAGTTGTACCTCTTCATGAGGCTATACAAGCTTAACTCGAGGTGACTTCGATAACTCTATAACTCCTAGTTTTAAGTACCTTATGTAAGTTTCCTTGGATTTGTTTTTTTGAGGTATGGAAAGCTATTTTTGAAGGAGTAATTAAGTGTGTATGTGTGAAATTGATTTTTTTTCTTTCTCTATTTGGTTTCCAACTATTGTGTGATTAATGCTAAGTTTTGAAATTTAATTTAAACAATAATTAAATTCACCAATAACTTGTATTGGAATCTTTCACATGGTATGAGAGATTATTTATGTTATTGAGATTATTTATGAAGAGTAGTCACAATGTTTCAAAGTTTCATTTTTAGATTAAGGAGTTTTTGCAATAGATCTTAAAGATCACATTAGCCATCCTTAGGTTTGAATACATATTTGGTGGTGCTAAAAATTTCTTATCATGAAAGGTGTGGGTTACATTATCATTGAAAGATAATGATCTTTGGGATATTGTCAAGGAGGTTCCTACTCCACCTACAGATCTAAAAAAGTTGATATCTAACAAGAAGAGGGAAGTGAAGTCCAAGTGGACCATACTGAATGCCACTAACAATCATTTAATCCCTCATGCATACGAGAAGAAAATATCAAAGGAGATTTTTAGTGTTGTGGTTGGTCAGCAGAGAAAAAATATAAATAGGAAGATGATGTGGAAGAACAATCTAAAATATATACTAATCGCCACAATCACCAATTGCTTTTAAATATGAGACAATTTTGTATCAACTTTTTGTAGTTCGGGAGAAGTTTCAATATGTAGACTTAGTGGACATGGAATTGAATGGATTTTGAGCTTTGTGGGAATCATTTGTGAGAGGTAATAATGCTCAGAAAAACCATCTCGACATTGAAGGATTTTTGATGAATCTATTGAGGAGGAGACTTGACTGGAGTCTATGTCTTGCAAGAAGGATGGTCAACATAAACTAGCTCTATCTATGTCTAGCAAGAAGAATGGTCAACATAAACTAGCTCTATTTGGCGAGTCAAATATGGATGGAGATAAAGGACCCATCAAGGGTAAGGGTAATGGAAACAGTGTTGAGTAAACCTCATAGCTATCAAAGAAGGGTTTGAGTAAAATCAATTGATTCAGTTTTCATAAGCATGGTTATTGCGCATGACAATGTATAAATAAAAGGAAGGATAAAGGTAAACAACATTAGAGGTACGTAGCATCCTTTGTAGAAAATCAAATGTACAATTTTGATGTTATGTTCAAGAAGTAATTTTCATTGGTATCTTTCCTTTCTACCATCATGATTCTGACAAACGCATGGAATGTGAGCAGTAGGGATTCTCGATGTATGACATTAGCTCGAAAATGATTTTCTAGTATTAAGAAACAGGACACGAGAATATAGGTTCAAGTTAGTGGTTATGATAGGTACCGAATAGGAGGAGTTTGTATCTTTCCCTTCCATCACGAGTCAAGTAATTCTTTATATTTTGACAATGTCTCATTTGTCCAGGATATGAGGGATAATTTTCTTTCAATTTTTATTATGGATGATAAGGGATTTACAATGGAGTACAAGAACTAAACAATCAACAAAATTATTAAACAACATGATTAAAAGAGAATAAGAAGATCAAGGACAATGGAACAAGGACTCACAACGTTTCCAACAAAATGAAAGGGAGAGGAAGAGAACAAATGTTGGGGAGGTGAAAATTTAGATATAGGTATCCTTCCAACTACAGTGACGAAGCCAATTCCTCCTATGAGCTTTTGCACAACATTGAAGAAGCTATTCTTTGCAAGAGAAGATTTTTTGTATAAATATGCTACTCTGGTCGTATTTATCCATATAAAACTCATGCTTGTGTTTCATAACTCATTGTTTCATGTAAATTTATTATGCCCACTAATATGCCTAAACTCATATATGAATGGTCTTTGTGTTTCATAACTCATTGTTTCATCTAAGCTTATTATTCCCATCACTTTGTCTAAAGTAATA
>ML803481.1:37112-48818 GCA_009831015.1 Picea engelmannii | reverse complement strand
TCATATATGAATGGTCTTTGTGTTTCATAACTCATTGTTTCATCTAAGCTTATTATTCCCATCACTTTGTCTAAAGTAATAAACCATTCAAATAGATGTTAGCAACCAAAAACATCCTTGCAGATATAACACACCAGCAGTCACTAAGCAACAATTTTATTGTCAAATACTTCGTTCTGCGGAAGACTGAACATGTGGAGGCGGTGGAACTCGAGAATGTGGGTTGCGTTGCAGTCACAACTAATAGATTGGCCAATGATTCTTCCGCGGAGTGATCGATTGGTTGATAATGGACTGTTAGTAAATTTGGGAAAGAATTATATATATGAACGATGTGTACTTTTGGAATAATTTCATGCATTACAATACTCTCAGGGATCGTCTATTAATACATCATGCAGAGGGGAGGAGAGGAGGCGGAATATTGAATGCAATTGTAGGATGGTAGGATGCACCATGTGTAGCGTCTGAGTTCGTAGTGTACACGTGATAACATACTTATGTCGATTGTTTAAAACTTTTGCTATAAGTTATTTCACTTTCAAAGTCATAAATCTTTAAAATATATTTTATTTAAGATTGCATATTCAAATATCATAAATATTTAAAATATGTTTTATTTAAGATTGTATAGTCAAATATCATAAATCTTCAGATATCATCACTAACTCATAGTGATGATGACAAAATTCAACCTAATCAATCCTAAAAGCATGGAGGTGTTTTTCCTTATTTATGTTATATATTAAATAAAATAAATAAATGTTTTTGATGATTTATGGAGAAGCTTGTGGATGTGAAGAGGTACACATCTCAAGATGTGAAACTATGTCTACTCTCCATTATAAAAAGCCTCTTAGGTTTTAATTCTATGTACAAAAATCCAAGCACACGTAGATTCTCCAAAGGAGGAAGAACAATGATAGTCTAAAACCAATTGAGAAGATAGACAATATATGATATATTACTACTAAAATAAATGTTGTGCCTTGCTATGGAATTAACTAGACACAATGAAATTGGATTGTTTTCCTCTTACTTGTAGAACATGTCAATGTACACTCGATGTGGAAGGATTGCATACACATAATAAAAGAGAAATGGCAGATGGTGGGGCAAAAATCGTGGAGTTGAGCTCGGCCATGTTAAGTTTAAACAGGATGTGGAACCCTCGGCACAAAGGGTGGTAATAATAGTGTGACACAACTATGCACTCAAAAATAAGTCGATCACTACGGAATCCATTTCCAACGAGAAGAAAATCGATAAAAAATAGATTTTTTCAATCGAGGCTTTGATATCTATAAGAACTTTCTAGCATGGATTCTCGTTATTGTGTCAAGGTGCAAATACAACCATTAGTTCATAGATATATGAATATACCAATTAATTTAATGATTCTCGTGATGATTCCAATGGGAATTAAAAACATTCATTTTTGTTTTCATTAGTATTATTGCTATTGGAAAATAGTGGAGACATCAATATTGAGAATTATAGGTCAAACATGAGCATCCACACATATTGCATGTGAATGTGTAAGTAGCTATGTGAATATTGACAAAATTGAAATGATGACTTAAACCACTCCCACCACATAAACCTAAAATCAAATATTTTAGAAAAGTAATTCACAAAAAGTAATTCTATTTTCAAAATGTAAATTCTATATTAAGAAAAAATATTGATTTTAGGAGTTGAGTCTAAAAAGGGTATTTCATGCATGCATGAATTAGAATAGGATTAATCTCATAAATAGATTGGGGTTTTGGTCTTAGGTAAAATTATAAAGGCCAATAAAAATAAAGATTTCAATAAGAGATGAACAATTGAACAAGTTGAACAACAATCCCTACAGTCATACAATGCATAGAGTTGTATAGACAAGTTTGTAGAGTGTTACAAACAAGTTGTATAGGCTATCATATAGACCATACAATAGTTTTCTACTATTTTTTTTTCTAGTAAGTTGTACCTCTTACTGAGGCTATACAGCCTTAACTCGAGGTGAATTTGATAACTGTATAACTGTTAGCTTTAAGTATCTTATGCAACTTTCCTTGTATGTTTCTTCTAGGTATGAGAATCTATTTAACTGTATAACTACTCGTCTCTCTTCTTCACCCATCTGTTCAAAAATGGATCTACAAAAAACCCCAGCTTGTAGATTCCTTTTTAAATTAGAAAGGTGTTGAGCTATCCTTTCGCATGTGCTATGGCGTTGAGTCGTCCTTCCACGTGAGCTTGCCGACGATGATCCTGCATCATACTCCACAACTAGGAAAATCATGAGCTCCTTCTCATGGCTCCCTCTGCTCTGTTGTTGAGGTCCTCCAGGATCCCATACTTTCTCTTGGATTTGTTCATCTTCTCCTTTTCCTTACTGTCTCTTTCTCCCTGCTACTACCGCAGGTTTTCTTATGTCCCATACTTCTCTGATGACTGCTTCTTGTGTTGCTGCTAGCATCAATCTCTTTATCTCCTCCGTTTCTTTGTCTAGCTACTGCACTCGATGGTTTTCCCCCTGTAGTATTCTTTGTTGCCTCTTCTCTCCATCAATTTCCAACATGACTTGTTGGATAAGATGCTTTTGCATTTTTACACTTCTCTCGAGGGCTTCCATCTCTTCACACAGATCAACAAGATCCATGTTATCTATTTCTTCCTCCTCTGTTGTAGGTTCACATTCTACAATTATCTCTTTCTCAACTTCCTCACTAAAAAAATTGAGCCATTCCTCTGAATTCTCTTCTCCCTCTATTGTATATCCCAATTCTACAATTGCCTTATGTTCATCTCCTTGGCTGAAAATTTTGAGCAGTTCCACTGAATGCTCTTCTTTCTCCATCTCTTGGGAACATTGAAATGTGTGCTCTTTCTCCTCTTCACCAATCTGATCAATCTGTACTTTCATGTTATCTTCATCTCCTGTGGAATTAGTTGGACACTCTGTTGCAAACTCGAGTTTTGCAGTCTCACCATTCAGTTACTTCTCAACTTCCTCCTCTGACAGACTGACTTTTGTCATCACCTCTTGTGTTGGTTCAACTCCAACTTCCTCCTCTTGCTCCCCAGGATGGTACGTTCCTCCACCTATTTCAAATTTGATCTGTTGGATATGACTACTCTTCATATTTATCTGCTTCCTCTTCTGTTGCAAACTCTGATGCTGTAGTTATCTCACTTTCATCTTCCTAGTTGAAAATTTTGAGCAATTCCGCTGAATGTTCTCCTCCTAAAATATGCATGACTGTCTCCTGGTAGCCATCCTATGGGTTTGGATCATTAAACCAATCCTACAACATCTTCATCTCTTGCTCCCATTGAGTGAGGATTTCATCTGAATTCTCCAGTTTTTCTATTCAGGCAAACATCAGTGTCTTCTCCTTCTCCTCCTCTTTGACAATCCTTGTTGGTTGTCTTTATTCTGTTTCACTTGCATCACAAACACAGTTATATTTAAAATCATTTAGCCACATGGCCTCCTTCTCAGATTCTTGTTGCACTACCTCCTCATGTGCAACTCTTGTATTAGTCTCTGTTGGACTATTTGGCAGGAATATTTGAATTCCCCCAACGATTAGAACACACCTCTGATCCTCCTCCACTGCGATGGGAGTATTTAACTTCTCATCGTCTTCATTGACATGGTCTGCAAACCCACATGAATGTTCATCTATCAACATTCCTTTTTGATATGAAATCTCAACTGAGTTCATTTCTTCTCCCTCGCCCACCTGGAGATATGGTATTTCTCTTCTGCCCCCATGAAAGTCAATGAGATCCAATGATCCCTCTTCATTTCCCACCTGGAAACTCAAACTTCCATCACTACCCTCGTGGAAGTTTATGATATCATCCACTGATCTCCCTCCATTGCGTACCTGGAAACTTGGAAGTTCACTTCTGCCCCCCTAACAGTTTATGAGATATCTGAATCCCATCTCACAGTCCACCTAGCAATATGAATTTCAACTACAATCTTCATGATGGTCTAAGAGATCCTCACTTGATCTCATATCATTGCCCACCTCAAAATTTGAAAATTCATCTCTACCCTCCTGGCAATTTATGAGACCTGTAACTGATCTCCCTTCCTCATCACTAAGGGTTTCTCCTACTTCTTGCTCACAAATGCAAACCAAATCCTCCTCTGTGTCATTGAGGTTTTCATCATACCTCATCCATCTCCTCACTTCTTGTTGTTGTTTTCTGGCCAACAACTTTTGGACATGCCATTTTTCTTTCTTGTTGAGACCCCATTCATACCTCCAACGTACCTTTGTTTCCTGTTGCATCTTCAATGTCAGTTGTTCCATTCTTGCTCATATATGAATGTGATACTTGTCAATTTATGTTTTAACTTTCTTCTGGTGGTCTTCTCCTCTTTCACCATGCTTATGGCCTTCAATAGCCATCTTTTTTGTCTTCATCCCTCCTGGATATCTACCATTTGCTGCACACCTTTCAACCATATCTATACAACATAAGTACTTTGTCTTCCTTCACCTTGTGTCCACAAGTGAAATTCATCTTCTGATACCATTTGGTGTCCTCAGATTGTCTCTATTCGCCTTCTCGCCTTACCTACAATATGTAGAAAAAATTCTTCACTTGATACTAATTGTCGTAGCCAGACTATCTTATGTATCTCCTTCGCCTGAAATCTAAGGACAAATCAACACTCATACCTCTTGACCATATGAGACTATCTCGTTTATCCCCTTCACCTGAAATCTACACACGAAAATTTCAGCTCCGATACCACTTGATGGTATCAGACTATATCCTTTCACCGTCTGCGGTCTCCAAACAAAACTAGGTTGTAATACCACATGATGCAGTTCCCCTACCTCAGCAGGTTCTGTTTCCCTCCCGGTCTCTGGATCTTCTCAATCTTTGAGGTAGAACAACTCTTTGATTCCCTGTTGGAATGTTCAAGAGATATCCACAGGTCCTTTTCACGAAACTCCGCCGCGTGAAAAAATACCAGGCCCAAGTTTCTCTCACGCGACCATGGGTTGTGACCATGAGCCTAATCCAAATGGCATTTCACGATTTCACGTGTTGGGCCTTTGCATGTGAGTCACACTGACTCTCCCAACTTTTGAAACCCCAACCGGAGTCTAATGCATGCTAGCTCCTCCCTTATGTTCCACCAATATGACCCCTCACTATGTCCTAGGGCCAAACCTTCCCAGAGTTTTGTGATTTCATGATTCCCGAAGTTGGAGGACCACCTACCTCCCTTCTCACAACATCTAAAATCTCGATATCTCCTTCCATCGAAACAGATCAAAGGTCCAGATCTCTCTTTTGATCAACGGTTGTGATTAAGTTGGGATTTCACGGTTCGTGACTTTGGGAGTCTCACTTCCGTTCTCCCGATATCTAAGATCGCGATGGCGATAGATCCACGATCTATATCTTTCCTTTGATCAATGGAGGTGATCAAGTCAAGATTTCATGGTTCGCGACTTCGAAAGGTTTCTCACCTTTGATCTTACGACTTCCAAAATTCCACTCGTGTTAGATCGACGGTCTACGTGCCCCATGATACGATGATCGAGATCTCCTCTCTCTCGAATCTGTATTTTGCATGTCGGGAAGTTGGAATACTGTGCACATCCCTTCTCCCAATTATTGATTTTGCAATTGCCTCAGATTAACGGTATAGATCCCTCCATGATCCAATGGCTGCGATTGAATCGCAGACTTTGATTTTGTGAGTTTGCTGACCCTGTGCACTTCCATAATGTTAAAGTTCGTGCACTTACCTCTAGATCCAACGGCTATTGGTCCTTCGCACGTAGATCCGATGAACGAGATCTATCCTCCCCTATGCGCGCTCATCTTGTCTGGATTATGATCTGACTGTCCATAATATTCCTCTGCTTGATCCAACGATCATTGTCGCTCCTCCTCTCGAGATTTTGCTTCTTTTCGTGACTTGGAAGGATTTCTAATTTTCCAAAGGGCTCAATATTTGATCTTTCTATGAGTCCATCGCTTGGACTTTGTCTACACTTTTGGAAAGTGTTATTCCTCCTGAGTTTTAGGTTCCTCCTCATTTAGAAGAATTTTCTATGTGTTTCGTAGTTCTCGGCCTCCGATCTTTCTCCTGTGAGCCGACTGCTTTGGATATTTCTTACTCCTGGGAATGCTTTCCCTTCTGAGATTTTGAATGTGAAGCAAGTTCTCTCTACGCTTCTTCCTTGTGCTATCTTTCCTAAGTTATTAGGTTTACTCAGTCTCCTGAGGGTCTCACCCTTCTGCGTCTTTCGAAAGACTTTTTAGTGGCCTCCTGGCAACCTCTGTGCTCGACCTCATGAGATTTAACCTCTCGGGCCTCAAGGATTTTTGTCCCTTCCGCTCCTTGAAGGAAAATAAGTTCCTTCTTGGCAACATTGGCTCAAGCACTCTTTGTGGAGCTTTCCAGAGTATTCAAAAACTCTGTAAGTGTCTCTCTGTGACACTTCTCTTCTCAGAATTCAAAATAGAGTCCTTCTGTTTACTCCTTGCACTCACTCAACGCCCACCTAGCAGAGCTGTACAAAATACTCAACAATTTTGTCTCTTTGTGCCTTCCACTACGCAATCTCTCCGCTAAGGTGTTCAGTAATCTTGAGGTTTCTCCCTTGAGTCCATGAATCCTTCTGGTGTGCCATCCTGATACGTTTTCCCCTCAACTTGATTCGAGATTCAGATGCACACTCCTTGTGCCGGCTACAGAGTTTCTGATACTCCGTTGTGCACTCCTTGCATAGCCTAAAGAACCTAGAAACAATTCCAACAAACTCATATATAGAGAAATCTATCTATCCCTGAAGATGAATTTTTTAACATACATCTACAACATCCATTCATAAGCACAAATGACATTCATAAACACATCAACACATATAGAAAGTTCATATGCCAGAGAAACATCTTTCTCTCTATTCAAATGAATGTTCGATTACAATATGTGCAAGCTAGACTATAACATAGTCTTATCTCCCTGAAGCAAACTATTTCATCTCCTATTCAACAATACTACTTTGGACACCTCATTTGGGCCAACCATGCATCTACATCTACTAGAGGTCCTCTCGGGTTTTCTTCGACTACTCATCTACTCCCCCCCCAAAAAAAAACCTAATCGCTACTCTAGTTCAGTTACATTCAATATTGAGAGTGAAAATCCTAGACATCTTGCGATCATTCAGATCCTGAGCGTTTCGCTCTTCTTCATCCATCCGTTCAAAAATGGATCTAGAGAAAACGCGAGCTTGTAGATTCCTTTTTAAATTAGAAAGGAAAACTATGGCGCTGAGTTATCCTTTTGCATTCCCTATGGTGTTGATTCATCCTTCCAGGTGGGCTTGTCAACGATGCTCCTGTATCCTCCTCCTTCGCCTCCGTCCTCTGATCAGTTCTCTTAAAGCCAAATCGACCTCCCTTCTTTTTCCTCGCCATGGTCCTGTTGAGTCGATTGGTTCAACCTCCTAGGTAATTCACTGGGTTTCTCCCCTGGACCTGGCCTCTTCCTCACAACTTTCCTTGGTCGTCCCACCAAATTAATATGAGAATTCAACTACGGAGCCACCACTTGTGCATCCACCACCAACCGAGTCTCATTAGGAAGACACCTTCATCCACCGAGAGAAACCACCGGACCATCCACACTTTTGTTCGGACAGCGTCTCCAGCACAAAGTTTCAAGACAACCTTGTAATTCAACAAGACCTGGTGTTTGATGTCCATGAGGAAGTGGATGACATACAACTCCGTCTGGAAATTCTAGACAAGAAAGGGACACAAATTCTGCAAATGTTATCCTTTCTACAAGGCACTTGATGCTCCATAGACCAAGCGCTTAGTGCACGAGCGACATCAACGGTGGTCTTGGTTTCATCTCTCCAAATGCCAACAACAGACAACTCATTGGTGGTCTTGGTTTTGACTCTCTTGGCTTCGACTTTCCATAGGGCGATTATGTTCCATACGATTAAAACTGAGGTATGTTTTGGTTTTGGAGGTACTGGATGAATTTTTTTCCCTCTGGGGCAATTTAGCATTCACAGTGCTCGGACACTCATGACGCTACTGTAATTTTGTTTCTGAAAGGTAATTTATGCATACTTACTTAAAAAAATAATAATAGAGTTATTCTAGTATTTTGAGAATTGTATGGACAATTCGAAACCAATAATTTCATAGTGGCTCTATATAAAAAATGCTACTCTAGTCGTATTTATCCATATCAAAATGGTGCTTGTATTTCACAACTCATTGTTTCATGTAAACTTATTATGCTCACTAGTTTTCCTAAACCCATATCAAAATGGTCATTGTGTTTGATAACTCATTGTTTCACCAAGACTTGTTATTCTCATCAGTTTGTCCAAACTAATGCAACCATGCAATTAGTTGTTATGAACCAAAAACATCCTTGCAGATATTAAATATGATTCATTATGGTGTAGTGACCTTTGAGGTACTCAAGTAAATTATCAATTGAGTATCAATAATGACATAGTGGTTCTATATAATAAAATTTACTTCTAAATAACATGGGAAAAAGATTTTAAACTTAAAAGCCAAAGATAGCGATCATCTAGATTACTAAAGAAATTTTCATTTTTGATCATCTAATTTTGTCATGGAGTGTATTAAATATCAATGTTGTCATAGGTCAAGTCACATCAATAACCATGGGAAAATTTATCAATATGTTTACCTTTAAATAAAGATGTTATTGCATACAATAATTTCTTGAATTAAACATTTTGAGTGGCTAAATTGGACAGAAAGATAAGTCAAACTAATTATTCATTTGTAAATAGTTCATAATACATGTAAATCTTTTATATTATTTATCAAACAAAATAACTTATTCTGTATATACCTCATTATCCATCAAACAAAATGACTTATTCCTCATACACCCCATTCTCTTTTACATAAAGATAAATGATGTTTTTATAACATGATTGAAACAAATATTTACAACTTAATAAANTTTACATAAAGATAAATGATGTTTTTATAACATGATTGAAACAAATATTTACAACTTAATAAATTCAATATGTAAGTAATTCAATAAAATCTAAGTAAAGTTGCAAAAAATTATAGGTGACCATTTTTTATAAACTTGGAATTTATTGTTCCATAAATTCGTTTCCGTTAACTTTAATTTTTTTTTATATATATTATAATTCTTTTAAACACGAGTGAATGTTTTATACGATTTGCTAAAGAATACGCTTGCATGAAAATATATATTTATGTTTATTCATATGAATGAAAAATTTCAAATCCTGTTACGATTACGTGCGGTAGAGAATACGTTTTGCATTAAAAACGTAGAAATATGTACTGTAAACCTAAACCTCGAATGTGTGGTGTCGGAAGGTTTTTGTTTCACAAGGGAATCAAATTCCTTGGAAGAGTCTCATTATTCTTTATTACACTTCCAGTGCAACATCCAGGTGGAGTTGGAACATTGTCGTCACAAAGAGATTGCCGAGGGCACATTCCTGCTCTGGCTGCTTCCGCGGAAGACTGAACGTGGGGAGGCGGCGGAGTTGGAGAATGTGGGTTGTGCTGTAGTCCGGGACGCGCAGTGGCCACCAGAACTGTTGGGACTTCCCTGAGCAGCAATGTCGCCATAAGTACCGTGACAACAACAACCACCAGAATAGACGCATTGGTTTTAGTAGACAGCGGCATCACCATTTTCACTTCTATGGTTATTCTTTCGCGGACAGATCGATTGGCCGATAATGGACTGTTCGTAAATTTGGGAGATAATTAAATATATGGACGATTTGTAATTTTGGAATAATTTCATGCATTACGGTACTCACAGGGATCGTCTATTAATACGTCATGGAGAGCGGAGGGGAGGAGAGGAGACGGAATTTTGAATGCAATTCTAGGATAGACCATGGGGAGCGTCTTACTTCGTAGTGTACACGGCATATGGACCACAGGAGCGTCTTACTTCGTAGTATACACGACATATGGACCACGGGAGCGTCTTGAAGATTGTATATTCAAATATCATAAATCTTAGATTTAAGAAGAATAATCCATAATTTATTAAAAAAAGAAAAAAGAAAATAGGTTTTTATTTTTTTTCTAAGTTAGGAATTATATTAAAACAAACAAAAACCCAAAAGACTGGTCGTTTGCTAAGACCAAAAATTCCTAAACCTGAGTGGTCGCCCTAAACATGAGTGGTCGCGCTAAACATAAGAAGGAATTATCCAATGCCGGTGTCGAGCCTTTGCTCCAAGCCTGACGCACATGCCTGGTGTCTCTGTCTGCTTATATCTGTCCGAGATAGCCTGCCTGAGGTCCGACCTTGATGTGCTCGATTCCTCACTTAATGGCATCTGTGTATTCCTCGAAAGCGTCCTTTTCTGCGCAGCAGGAGCATGTTGAAGAGAGCGGAGGTGGATGTGGAGAGTCCCAAGAGGAAGTTGGAGAGTCGGAGGAAGGAACGGGGGCGGTAGAGGTGACGGGAGGTGGAGAAGGAGGAGGAAGAGAAGGAGGTGGAGGGTGGCAAGGGGGGCGGGACGGACTAAGTCTGGGAGTGAAGTCGAGGGAGTTTCCAAGGCTGTTGAACCATTTGACACGACAGGCAAAGGGATTCGATAGAAGAGATAAGTCCAAAGTGTGGTCTCGAATGGGCGGAACGAAAGTGAAGGTGGGAGTGGGAGCAACAATCAACGTCGTGGTGGAGGCGAACTCAGTTACTGGAGGAGAGCCACGCCCTCTGGCTAGCCACATACTAGGTCGTTCCCCTCTTCGACTTGTCCCTGAGTCGAGGCATAGAGATATCGACCTAAAACCACATGAGGAACGTGTGAGGAGAGTGAGAGTGGTTGCTCGACTCAGGGGCAAGTCGAAGAGGGTCACAATGAAACTGAATTTGTTTCCTCTTGCTTGTAGAACATGCCAATGTACACTCAAGGTGGAAGTATTGCAGCACACCTAATACAAGAGAAAGGGCAACTACTGTGACAAAAATAATTGGGTTGGTAGATTTGAGATTGACCATGTGATAGGGATAATAAGAAACAATGAGGAGGCAAGAAGAGTGTGACACTCCTATGTGCTCAAAAAGAAATCTATAAGTACGAAATCTATGCCCAATCTCAAGAAAACCAATAAGAAAATCTATTTGTTCAATTGATCCTTTGATATCTATAGGAACTTTCTAGCATGGATTCTAGCTATTGTATCAAGGTGAAAATACAACTATTAGTTCATAGATCTATCAATATACTGATTAATTTTTTGATGCTTGTTGAGATATTTATATGCTTCATGACCCTCTTCTCAAACTCGACTACTTGGACTCACAATGGATCGAGTTACTCATGTGAAACATTGACAAAATTAAAATAACCACTTAAACCACTCCTACTATAGAAACCTAAAATAAAATATTTTAGGAAAGTAATTTACAAAAAAGTAATTATGATTTCAAAATGTATACTATTTTAAGAAAAAGTCTTACTTTTAGTATTTCAGTCTAAAAAGGGTATTTCATGCAAGCAGGACTTTAAATAGGAGTAATGTCATAAATATATTGGGGTTTTTGTCTTAGCTAAAATTATAAAGTCCAGTAAAAATCGAGATTTCAAGAAGACATGAACAATTGAAAGTAACATACTCTTTGAAACAGGAGTCCCTACAATATATGGATTC
>ML803480.1:252568-318165 GCA_009831015.1 Picea engelmannii | reverse complement strand
TGACCTACATTTTGATTGAAATAAATACTAGAGTCTAGGCATTGCTAAGAGGCAGAACATTCCAATACTGGAATTATATTATATTTCTGAGTTCTAAGTTCTAAGTTTAGCCAAATATGTATGTGGTGTGTTCATGTACCATGCATATAATCTGAACATTTGTAAGTAGCAAGGAAAAATTTAAGGATCCATACTTATCTTAAATTTTAGAAACCTTGGTGAATCTTACTAATTCTTAAACTGCCAACCATAAAATGTTTGAAGATATTTTTGTAAAATTATTAAACTCCCTTAGGATTTTATACAGTTTCTAGAAAATTTTGGCTATTTTTAGAGTAAAATACCTTTATGTTATAAAATTTGGGTGAATAAAATGACGAAATTTAGCTCCTAAAATTTTCCCTAATAAGTAGTACCTTCAAACAACTTATAAATTGAAATATAATATATATCAACACACCATCCACTAAGTCTTATAGTTGTATGCATCATTGTCTAGATATATTGTAGTTTAGAATATTTTTTTATATTTTTTAATATATAATATTATCGCTCTCAACCTCACATTTCCTGCAAATTTGTGTGAAACTTCTAGTTGTTCCTGACACACATATCCACATTCCCAACGTTCTTGCATTCTAGAAACACATGCAACATAAGTTCTAATATATATATATATATATATAGAGAGAGAGAGAGAGAGAGAGAGAGAGAGAGAGAGAGAGAGAGAGAGAGAGAGTTCATCAACAAAAGGGATGAATATCATGGCAACTCTAACAAAACTTCTCTCACCCCATCTACTAGTTCATGTAGTCACTAGAATATGTTTATGAATATGTTTGATGTACCTAAGCTTGCTCACCTATCATGGTCATTAGTGGGAAGTGTCAAATCTAAAATCATCACTAAAATCAATGCCAAATCATCCCATAATATTGTAGATGGGGCAAACAATTCCAATCCAATACATCCAAGAGGCTCAAGTAATAATGCCTCTCATTTGCCAATTTTGAAGGGTGATAATAATGATGAATAAGTCAAACAAGGGACGAAAAAGACTATATTGATTGAATGTGAGACTGAAGCATAGATGTTAGAAGATAAAAGAGTCGAGGAAGGATTAGAGAGCAAAGAGGATGCAATATATAAATAAATATGGTGAAAGCTAGGGATTAGAATACTCCAAATAAGTATACTGAAGAGGTTAACACCATCTTTGTTACTAGATCCATAAAGGTCCAATGTGTACAAAATAATGAGGGTACAATGAGGATCAAAGTTGATCATATTCTTGTCTCCCAAATGGATATGGAATACACAAAAAGGGCCCTTATAGGAGGGTTTCAAAGAAACAAATATATGGAGAAAGGACTATGACAATGGATGTAATACCAATGGGGTAGAGAGCATGAATATTTCCCTATTATGACAATGGGTCCCAAGGGATTCAACACTTACTTTATAAAATTGTTGTGGATAACTTAAATGTTTTGAACAATGGACCATGGTCTGGGGTGCTTCAAAGATGATGATTTATCAATTGAATCCATTTTTTTATCCATTGCGAGAGAGAGAGTATCCAAAATTTTGATATGGGTCAAGCTTCCATATCTACCTATATAATTCAAAAGTGAAGAAAATGTTTTGGTCATTGGAGCAAGATGATCCGAATGGGATCTTGGAAAATGTTTGTAAATAAATATGTTTCATTTCATTTCATTTTATTTTTTGTCTTGTTGGAAAATTGGAAGTGGAAACAAATAGATGTGATGGTTGGGCTTCCAAAGGTAGAATATTAAAACAATGATGGTTGTAGAAAAGGAAGGAAAAACTAAGGGAGTTGAAAGTAGAAAGGGAGAAGGACAATAGCATAAATTAAATCTTGAGGAGGGAAGCATGCTTGAGGTTGAGTGGAAGAAGGAGTTAATGTGCATGTTCACTCTAAGTGAAGGTGTCTCTCAAGCCATCGCCTGCTGCAGTTTTTATATTCACAGTGAGTAACAATACACAAAGTCTATGTATAACTCACTCCTTTGTAATATTCTCTTGAACGTAATAAATCTCCAATGAATGTTGGGTTGCTAGAGTAAAACCTTGTCTTAGATGTGTTTTTTTCCTCTGGAATCTGTTGGGTATGTTGTTGTGATTAGTTATGGAGTTATTCATTGAGTTAAGATTCCATTTTAATGTTTGATCGCTAATTAACATATCCTATTGTTGAGTGGAAGATAAATTATTTTAAATGTTTCACAGTCTTTGGAGGGGAAACATAATTCTACTTCATTGAATTTTCCACTGGAGTTGGTAATTAAAAATAGAAAAAATAAAATTATTCCACAATAGTCATTTGTGTTGGCAAATTGAGTGGACTCTTAGTCCTTCAATTATGTATCATATGGTATCGAAGTAGGTTCTGAAGGATTGGAGAACACCTGCATGGTAAACACCCACAACCAGTACCAAAATAGTGGACAATCATTGCTTCCAGGCCTACATAGAAGCAGAGCACCATCAATGGTGAGGCATCATCGTGAAGAAGATGACAGGGAAGAACCACAGGTCAGATTGGCTCGGTTGGATCAAATCATTACTACATTGACAAAGTTGGTGACACAACCACTAGTAATGAAGGGTAAGGAATCAAACTCAACAAAGACTGAGCATGAAGAACACAAGGTTGGTCTGAAAGGTTCCAAAGGCGAGATGCTTGGAAACTAGATTACTGAAAACAACTTTTCTTCATATTCCAGTGTCCCTTTCAAAGTTGAATAAAAGCTTGAAATACCCATGTATGATGGACAAATTAATGTCAAGGTGTTGGATAACTAGTTGAAACAATTGGAATTTTACTTTGGGCTTCATTAAGTCCAAGAAACACAAAAATATTTATTTTTCCCTTTTGAAGATGACTGGACATGCTCTGCTATGGTGGGAGATTTATGTGGATGCACTGAGGATAGGAGAGAAGCCCATGGTGGTGAAATGGGAGGAATTCAAGGAATTATTGAAGTCACAATTTTATCCCCTGGGCTACAAAGAGGAACAAATCATGAAGTGGTGGTACCTTCGATAAGAACAGGGACAAGGAGTGAAAAAATACACTTCAGAGTTTAGGAGGTAGGCCATCCGATTGGGTATCTCTATGGAGGAGCCAAGAGTGGCGATGAAGTACCTTTGAAGACATTTCATCCATATTTGAAGACAATTTCACCTTCATGGTGTGATAAGCATAAACAAAGTAAGCAAGGAGACTCTCTACATTGAGTTGGACTCCAAGAAAGGAGAGCATCACATGGGCCAAAAAGAAACCAACAAGATAAGAGACAAGAAGATGACAACCACATCTGAAAAATGGAGGGATCCTAATAGGCATTGTAAAAAATTTGATGTAGATGGACACACGAAAGATAAGTGATGGAAAATTCATCTGTAATTATGTCAAAAGTTGCTAAAGTATGAGGGGAAAGCCAAGGGAGATATAGAGATAAAATAATAAGCAGTATAAATCACCTTGGATTTGGAAGAAGTTGTGGTTTTCACCACATTGCAGTATCCAAAGGTGAGTGAAGATAAACATGCCCTATTCCAAATCAAAGTTCAAGTGAAGAAATGGAAGGTAAATTCCTTGTTCGTTAGTGGTTCTCAACGTAATCTAGTTTTTGAAAAATTAGTTGATGAGATTGGTATAGAAACATATGATCTAGTGCAACCAAGTTCATTAATATGGTTGCAAGAGAAAATTGTTACGAGAATTACTCGAGGATGTAAAATGAAGTTCGCCATTAGTTCCAACTATGTTGATGAGATAGAATGTGAAGTTGAACCATTGGACACCTATTGAGTGGTGTTTTGGTAACCCCTACTTGTGGGATAGGGATGCTACCTTCTACATGAGAGAAAAAAAGTACCGCTTGGTAAAGGGTGGCAAGGAATACCTCGTCAAAGCACATCAAGAGAGAAAGATAATAACTCCTCCAGCAACAAAACAAAGGCAGACAAATAGGAAAAAATCCACCTTCATCAACAATGGAATGGTGGATATGGAGAGGAAAATGGATGCTTTCTTCTTCCATCTCCTTAATGGTCCAGATTTTGGGGACCAAAATCCTTCAAATGGGGAGGTGTGATCCAAATTGGATCTTGAAAAGTGTTTGTAAATTTTGTAAATAAATATGTTTCATTTGATTTCATTTGATTTTTTGTATTCTTGGAAAATTGGAAGTGGAAATGAATAGATGTGATGGTTATCCTTCCAAAGGTATACCATTAAAACAATGAGGGCTATAGAAAAAGGAAGGAAAAACAAAAGGATATTCAAGGAGAAAGGGAGAAGGAGAGTAGAAAAAATTAAATCTCAAGGGACAGAGGAGTTAATGTGCATGTTCACTCTTATAGAAGGTGTCTCTGAGCCATGTCCTGCTACAATTTTGATATTCACAATGAGTAACAATACACAGAGTCTATGTATAGCTCACTCCATTCTACTATTCTCTTGAACGTAATAAAATCTCCAGTGAATGTTAGGTTTCTAGAGTAAAACCTTGTCTTAGATGTGTATTTTTCCTCTACAATCTATTGGGTAAGTTGTTGTGATTAGTTATGGAGATATTCATTGATTTATGATTCCATTTTAATGGTTAGTCACTAATTAACCTAGCCTATTGTTGAGTGGAATATTAATTATCTTAAATGTTGCACAGTCTTTGGAGGGGCAACATAATTCTACTTCATTGAATTTTCCACTGGAGTTGGTTATTAAAAATAGAAAACAAACTTATTCTGCAATAGTCATCCATGTTGGAAAATTTATTGGACTCTCAGTTCCTCAATTACATATCACAAGATTAGCATATACCTGAAGATGGATATGCCCTGCCTAAATTCTCCCAATAAATTGTTGCCAAGATATGCGTTGAGAAGGATTTGAATGGAGGTCTTTTGGAAGGAATGAATATGGCAGTTGGGGACACAAAAATATGGAAGTTATTGGAAAATCAAAATGTTCCTTTCAAATGTTGTTATTGTAGACCCTATGAGAATCTTAAGATATCTTACCAAGAGTAAATATTGGGAAAACAAATGGAGATATCTAGATGGGGAATGCTTCTTCTAATTATGGTTTGACCTCACTAGGAAACATTTCCCACAAGAACAAGTTTAAGAGGAAAATGGTAGAGGAAGAAGACTTCCAAGTTCCCACTCATTTGAAGGAAGCTCAAGAGGTCAGTGGCGTAGATGTTAAATTGAAAATAGAATTGGGAATTCATTTAGAAAACTTAAGGAATCAATTATAGAGTTGCGAGATCTCAAATTTATTTCATTGGATGGTCCCATGATTTAGGAACATTGTTTAAAGAATATTTTAAAGTTTAAAGTTACTTGTATGTCTCTACTTCTAGACATTATAGAATAAATAAGATTCCCTCTTCTTCTCCAAGTGATAGAAATCTAGTTAGAGCATATAATGAGAACAAGGATTTGATCTCTTTGGGACTTCCAAGGATATCCTTAGCCATAACTTCTTTGAAATTGATATCGAAGGGATCTCCAATATCTTTGAAGTGGACTGTGGGGGGTGGAGTCTCTTCCCCCATGATCTAGAAAATCAGATATGGGAAAGACGTGGAATATCTCAAAGGAAAAACAACATGAAGAATTAGAAAGTTTTAAGAAGACAAATCACTATTACTAGGGAACTTAAGCATCAAAATCCAAAAAGAAAGAGAAATAATGAATCATATCTCCTACAACATAAGATGGTTAGAAGTCCCTCCAAAAAATGATCCTTTGGAAGATTGATCTCTAAATTTTATTCAAATATTTTATGATACAAGAAACTATGACTTAAACTTTTATAAAGATTTCCTTCTTGTTGGTAATTTTGTGTACTAATTTTAGAGGGACATGCAAGAGGTTTATGTATACATTGAAACTCTACTTTTATTCACGAGAAATGGATAACTTCAATTCCATTGTATTTGCGACTTTGTTTCCTCATATTCTTAATGAGTTCATGGAAGTTATCAACAAAATGTTCCTTCATTTGGTAAAAAGAAGTTTTCACATATCTTTGTTTAGACAATACCTTTGGTGTTGCACATATTATAGTTGGGGGTGACACCTATGCCCCTCTCTCTGCATACATACAAACATACATACATACATACATCTATGTTTGTATACATATACATATAGATATACACATAGATACATGTTTGTGTACACACATATATTGATGTTTAAATTTCCTCATACATATCCACTCTTGGACATTATAGAATAAAGAACACTTGGGCCCTACTTATCCAAGAGATAGAAGTCCAATTAGAGAATATAATGATAATAAGGATTTTATGTAACAACCATGTTTCCCCAAGCCTGTAAACATAATTATATTTTTCTAAAAGACTATAGACACACCTGTTATGATGAAAATATTTATGTTATTAATGTAAAAAGGAAAATGTTGAAAAATTGTTGAAGGGGATTTCCTACATAGGTTATGATGCCATGAGAGGGAAATGGTGAGGAAATTTCCCTTGCCAATTTAAAACTCAAGAAAAAATCCAGATTGCCCATTTTTCTAGAATTGTAGTTGATGGAGGAAGTTGGTAGTTGAACTATAATCTTCCCTCAATTATCAAAGGGAATGGGTGTTGTACCAAAATTGCCTTGCCTTAGAAGCATAGGAAAAAAAGTACCCATTTAGAGGATTCTGGGCTGACCCACGAATTGGAGGATTTGACCCATGAAATATTGTTGAAGAAGGAAAGAAATAAGGGAAACTAGAGAAGAGGGGGGATAATTAGTTGATTATGGGAACCGTTTTTTGAGTAGAGAGGAGTGTGAGAAAACCTCTTTGGTTGTTAGTAAACAGAGAGAAGAGAGAATGAACAGAAATGGGTCTTGTGACCATTTCTGAAGAGGAAGAGCATGCGAGGTTTTTTGGTTATGAAGAGAACTAAGAAAACAAATTGTTCTGGGTGTAGGAACTGTTGGGTGGTGTTTTCTAATCAAGCTGAGAAATTGAGCTGCAAAGAATTTGAGTGATTGAGAGAACAATCACAACAGACTTTGTTGGCCCTTGATCAAGTTTTGAGGATTCTTGGTCATGTTTGACCTATTTTGGGACTTCGACAGGCTGTCGAAGGCGAAGCGTAGGACAAAGCGGAGATTGCAATATCTCGACCCCTTTTTGGGATTTGGGATTATATAACGGGTATGAGAATGTTGGCCCATGGGTTTACCCATGCTTAGGCCTATTTTGTATGTATAAATAGATGATAAGGCGATGTAGTGAGCATATATATAGAGATATGAATGGATAAGTGCTAGAGTTGGATCTCTATGATCAAGAGTTGTAAGCGCTTTGTGAATATTGTGTGAGACTTGCAGAGCTAAGTGCAAGTCATTGCAGGAAACTAAGGAAGGTTGTGTTCTTAGATATACTTGGGGAAGAAGGATCTAGCGAGCTGCGCAGATCTCCTGTCCTCTGCGGAGTAAGATTTTCGAGGCTCTGTGCATGTAACTGATTGAATAAGCTAATAAAGAAAATAAGAGTTGGTGGACGTAGCCCCAGGGTGGGGGTGAACCACGTACATGTTGTGTTTCTCTGCTTTGTGTTGATGTATTTATATGTTAATATGCTTAGTGCTTTAATATAGATGAATGATCTGTTGATGCTTAGTGCTTAATGGATGGATGTTAGATCTGACTTATATACATGTGCTTAGTGCTTGAATCTGCTAGATCTGATTTGTTCCATCGTGCTGAGTGCTGCTAGATGCTAGATCTGAATGAATATTGTGATCCACTGTAATTAGGGTTTAATTGTGCTGTAAATGAGATTGAATATTGATGAATGTTAACTTTTGAGTGCTCTGTTGAGCGTTAGAATCACAGATTTGTGTCCCAGCTAAGGTTGCAGACATCTGAGTCCTGCAACCACCCCTGCCTCTACCTCGGGTGAGACTTCATCTGCTTTGCAGGTGTTGTCGAAAGGGTCGATAGTTAGGGTTTTGTTGGTGCATTGTTGTAGCGTTGAACCCTAGGTCTGCCCTGTGCCAACAAATGGTTCCGTTGCTGGGGCCTGGAACCGTGATTGTTGGGAACTGAGGAAAAAGAAGATTTGTGCGAATATATGACTTGAAACCATGAAATCTTTGTGCGTAGATATGTCACTCTAGTGCACAATATTCTACTCGATCCATGAAGCTCTGTGCTAAGAAAAGAAGCTCGATCTGAAGAAAAGAGGTAAGATCTGCAAGATCTGTGCTCTGATAGAGGTAAGAATAGTAAAAAGTTTTAGATCTGGAAGCTTTGTGCTCTACTGAAGATAATATTAGTGGACATTTTTGTTTATACAGTATGGATCTAGGTATGTTTGATAATATTTTTCCTAGCTTGAAAACTAGGGCACTGATAGATGAAAGAAGATTTGGTATGAGTAGATCTGATAAGAATAGTGAAAGATATGTTATACCTATGCATAGAGAGAATGTTTGGACTAACAAATGGATGCATGATCCTAGAAATAATTTTTTGCAGGTTAGCTACCATGATTTTTTTGCGCAGTATAGGAAAGGCTGGGGATCATTTAAGAGAAAGAGAGGATTAACGCTTTGTTACAGTTGTAGAAAACTGAGAAATCTGGCTAAGGAATTCCCTGGTAGAATACCTAGTTGTCTCTATTGCAAAGCTATGGAGCATGACGTTTTGGATTTTCCTAGAATGATTGCTAAGGTTGAAAAGATGAATATGAGACAAGAAGACCACGAGAAAGATCAAGCAACTGAGATTATGGTAGAAATCCATAAAGAATCAGAAAAAGTATTGCTTCAGATGAAAGAAACGATGAATGACCACCAACATATCATCTTATCAAAGATATTCAAAGAAAAAGAGTTAATTGAAGTAATAATAGGATACTTTGACATTGACTTTGTTTTGGATGAGGAAACACAGGTGAATATCATGACAAACAGAACTTGGAAAATTCTAGGAAAGCATGCTATGATTCTTTCATTGGGAGGAATAGGATTATTTAGAGGAAAGCTGATAACCCTATGTGGAAGACTTACCCAGACATCTATGAATTCCAATGGAACTTCGACAGAGGAAGAATTTGAAGTTGTCAAATTTATTGAAAACAATGCTCCATTTGCTATGTTACTAGGAAAACCTTGGATTGAAGGAGATCGGGCCAGAAGAAAAGAAGAAGAAATCTTAGAGTAGAAGAAGCAAGAGTTAAAAGATTTCATGACTAGGAGGATCGTACACTTGATTGAAGAACAGGAGAACCCAACAAAGCTATTTAAAACCAGAGACTTGGATGTCGAAGTAGGAAGAACACTAGAAGACCCACAGAAGACTGAAGTACCTATTCCAGATACATATGAAGTATTACCCCTGAAACAATCTCACCGACACAAAGTTACTCTGCTAAAAGAAGATAAGAATCAGAATGGAAAAAGAAATACCAAGATGAAGCTTACTGGAAAGAAGGCTAGAAAACTAAGTTCTCTGACAAATCCAACATTTGCAAACGCTTGCACGCCAACAATCCGTGGGGGAACGGACCTCCGAAATCGTTCCCAAGCAGTATCAATTCCTTGAGATTTTGAAGGCCACATATAGTAGAACTCAGGGTTCCTGAAATGTTAGTGTTGGTGAGATTAAGTTTAGTAACTACGTTGAATCGAGTATTACAAAACACTCCATTCCAACTACACAGACTCTCATTAGATGCGTTCCAGTTGCTCAATGCATTATTGTTGTCAATTCAATCCATCTCTTTTATCTGCACAAGAGTTCTTCCTTCTTCATTCATTGCATTGCACTGAAGTACAACTTGCAAGAGATTCATGACAAAGAAGCATAATAATTTGGATCGGAGGTGCAAGCACAAGCGAGTCATAGTTGGTTGCTTGATATTTCCATTTTTCTTTGCTTTGCTTGTTATACAAATATAACATTTTTTCTACTTGAGATCATCCGCCTTGTTTGCTCCAGGCACAACTTTGGATTTTCTTGTGTAGGCTGCAAAACGTGTTTCCGATTCCAATCTATACTCTCGAAGACAATTTGTGGAAAGATAGAAATAATGATTGAAAGGACACGTTCCACAATTTCCATGGCTACTCACACCCAGTGAAGGAAAAGAAGGTAGCTCCAATGGGCGAACCTTAATCACCATACAGAATTGCCTAACCTGTTTTTATCTTTAAAACTTTATAAAACATGGCAAATCCGTTTGGTGCGTCAAGTTCGCTGTGGGAATGTGGCTCTCCATTTTCCACATCGAAAAAAAATATGTGGAAAATGAACGGGATTGATTTTCGACAAACCATCAAACACCTTGACTTCCATGAATAAACCTCAGAGTATTAACTGTAATGTTGACCTCAGGGTATTAGAGTCTAAAATAGTGACACAAAATGGGTGCTGTACTAACATTCTATGGCTGTGGGTCTCACATTGATGGGATACCCATTTACCCATTTAACAAGGCTTTCCTACCATTATTTTTCTAGATCTCCAATTTACTTATTCAATGTAGTCTTTTTGAAAGATTAAATCATTTAATTTTTTACAAAACCAAATATCGTTTTGTGGGCATTTAAACTTTGATTACACAAGTTGTGGAAGGAGAATAGGGTAAAGATGATGCAATACCTAAATAAATAAGGTCAAAGTTGGGGATTAGAATACTCCAATTAAGTCTAATCAAGATATTAACACCATCTTTACTACCAAATCCATAAAGGTCCAATGTGTAAAAACTAATGAGGGTGCGATGAGGATCAAAGTCTATCTTAGTCTTGTCTCTTGAACAACTATGGATTACACAAAAGGATCCTTATAGGAAGGTTCAATGCAAACAAATGTATGGAGAAAGGATTGTGACAATGGATGATATACCAATGGGGTAGAGATCATGAATATTTCCCTATATGACAATTTTCTTTATAAAAGTGTTGCTGATAACTTGAATGGTCTAAACAATGGATCATGGTTCTAGGGTATTTCAATGATGACGATTTATCAATTGACTCCATTTTTATTGATTGTGAGAATGAGTCTCAAAAATTTTGATATGGGTCAAGTATCCATGTCTACCTATAGGATTATAAAGTGAAGAAAGTTTTTAGGTTATTGGAGACAAACTTGACATATACTTGAAGATGGATATGCCCTACCCAAATTCTCCCAATAAAATTGTTACCAAGATATGTGTTGAGATGGACTTCAATGGAGATCTTCTGGAAGGAGTGAATTTGGTAATTGGGGACAAAAAAATATGGAAGTTATTTAAAAATGAGAATGTTCCTTTCAAATGTCATTATTGTAGACCCTTTGGGCATCTCAAAATATCCTATCAAGAGTAAATCTTGGGGAAACAAATGGAGATATCCATATGGGGAATGCTCCTTTTGATTATGATTGTACCTCACTAGGAAAAAATTCCCTCAAGAACAAATGTAAGAGGAAAATGGTAGAGGAGAAAGAATCCCATGGTTCCATTCATTTGAAGGAAGCTCAAGAGGTCAATGTTGTAGATGTTGAATTGCAAGTTAGAATTGGGAAGTTAGTTGAAAAACTTAAGGAAACGCTTGTGGATTTTAAAGGTCTCAAATCTATTTCATTGGATGGTCCCATGATTTAGGAACAATTGTTACACAATATTTTGAAGTTCAAATTTCCTTGTACTTCTCTACTCCTAGACATTATATAATAAACAATACTCCCCACTTATCCAAGAGATAGAAGTCCAGTTAGAGCATATAATGAGAATAAGGATTTGATCTCTTCAATATTTCCAAGGATATCTTTAACCATATATTCTTTGAAAGGGATATCAAAGGTCTCTCCAATCTCTTTGAAATGGGGGATGGAGTCTCTTCCCCACTTTATCTACCAAACCAAATATGGGAAAGAAGTCAATAATCGCAAAGGAAAAACAATGGGAAGACTTAGAACTTCAAGTTATAAGAAGACAACTCGCTATTACTAGGGCTCTTAAAGCATCAAAATCCCACAAGAAGGGGAAATAATGAATTGTATCTATTACAATATAAGAGGGTTGGGAGGTCTCTACAAAAAATGCTCCTTTACAAGATTGGTCTCTAAATTTTGTCCAAATATTTTTATGATACAAGGAACTATGGCCTAAGTTTTTTGAAATATTTCCTTCTTGGTTGGGAATTGTGTACTAAGTTTAAAGAGAAATTTAAGAGGTTTATGTATACATTGGAAATCTACTTTTATTCATGAGAAAGAGATAACTTCAATTCCAGTTCCTTTGTCACTTTGTTTTCTCATATCCTTAATGAGTACATTGAAGTTGTCAGCATATATGCTCCTTCATTCGATAAGAAAGAATTTTGTGAAGCCTTTTGTTTAGACAATACCTATGATGTTCTACAAATTATAATTGGGGGTGACATCCCCCCATCCCTACACACACACACACACACACATACACATGCTCTCTCTCTCTAGATCTCTCTCTCTCACTCACACACACACACATGACATAGCTAAACTAGAAACAAAGACCTTGAAATAGGCTAGAAAAAATTGAAGGACATGGAAATGGGATTTGATCCACTTATGTGTGCACGGGTTCTCATGTCATTCAATATATTCCCTCTAGGTATAGCCACACATTCTATCACTACCTCAAGGTGATCCCATGTCTCCAAGAAAACCCCTCAATGGAATCAAACCTTATCCAATGGTGAGAAAATCCTTTCTACTCACCATTAGATCCAACCTCGTTGGGCCTCTCTCTCTCTCTCTCTCTCTCTCTCTCTCTCTCTCTCTCTCTCTCTCTCTCTCTATATATATATATATATATATATATATATATATATATGCATGCATGTATGTATGTATGTATGTATGTATGATTTAGAGTCAAACCAACATGGTTAAATCATAGAAAAGGAGAGGAATTAGTATCCAAAAGATTGGACACATGGCTAATTAATGATTCCTTACTTGTTGATCCAGATTATTTTCGGAACGAAATGAAAGAAGAGATATTACAATGAAATACACATAAAAATTGCTAGAAACAGAGAAATACAACAATACATGATTTCTATCAATGAAACAAATGTACAAAGACTGTAAAAATGTAGAGTGCAAGACTTGCTAGAATGGTGGCATCTTTATCTCTAAGAAGAGATGTGACGGCTACACTCATTCGAAAGAAGATGATTACAATGAGGCTCTGAAGGCCTTTTTATGATAAACATGAAATCCTAAACCGTAGACATCCAAAAACCTAACCCTAGGAGATGAAGTGTCAAAAGTCATGTGGGCCCCGTTGGGGTAAGTTAATACATTAACTTTTTGGGGTCGTAAATTTTGTATACGATCTAGGCGCATGATAGCACGTTGGAAAGGTATTTTAGAGAACTACACATTATGCCATAAAACTCTGACTTTGTCTAAAGTTGATTGTGGAAAGCCAAGAAAACATTGTTTAGAGCCCCAAAACGGCCCTGGAAGTACAAAAAGATGTACTAACATGAAAAATTCCAAAATAAGCCTGTTGGAATAGGTGGGACAACATCAATATCCATCTGGATGCTGTGTAGGGATTCAGGATAGCCCTATTAGTGCAAAACCAATAATTACAAATAAATGTCCCCATTATAGAGAAACATGTTGAACTGAAAACCGTCAAGATGGGCCAATTGGAATTTGGAACAGGTGGGTGGCCACCAATATCCACTTGGATCAATCCTACCCCCTTAGGAAGAAATGGTCTCCATTGCATTGAGTGCCTGGGGAAGAGGGGGAAGCATTTTCTGAATTTGAATCTTGGTGTGTTGTGTGCCTTGTTGGAGAAGTTGTGATGCTTGGTATCTGAATGTATGTCACAAACTTGTTGTTGGCAGGGTTGAATCTGTTCCACCAGCCTGTTTTCTCTGGGCTTGATGAGGCATTGTGTAGGCACCATTGTAGGTGAAGAAACAATATCTTCTTTCTCTTCTGCAATCTTCTTCTGTAGGATAGAATGTGTTGAGGCTGCAATGGTTGTAGTGGCCTTCTGGGCATTCTTTGAACATATTGTGAAGAGGATGAATTTTACAGTATGAGAGATTACCTTGTAGAACTATTTTGGGGGAACAATAGTTGGAACTACCTTTGGTATCCTGTACAGATGACCCCCCAGAGTAATAATGACACTACGGGGTCGAGACTCATAAACAACATGACGTTTCCACATATATGGTTGGCCCAAAAAAACATCATAGACATCAAGAGGGGAAACATCACACATTACCTCATCCTTGAAGGGTTGGATGCCATAGGATAGGAGGCAATGTTGGATGACACAGAGATCTTGTCCCTGGTGAAGCCACCTGATGTTGTATGGTTGTGGGTGTGGTGTTGTTGACAACCCTAACTGTTTGATGACCTTAGCTGAGATGAGGTTATTCTGGCTACCACTATCAACAATGAAATGAAATAGGGTCCCCTTCACCCACATCTGTGAATGGAAGAGGTGCTCCCCCTCTTCAGGATCTATCGGTTCTTTTGGTTGAATTGTTTTGGTCACAACAGTAGCAGTAGGGTCTGCGTTGATGATATGTATGTTTTCAATATTTTCTAGATCGGATTCTGAATCAAGGTTTGGCTTCTTGTCTTGGACCTCGACCACCAATGACTGTTTTAAGTGACATTCATCAGTGTTGTGCTAGGGGATTTTGTGGAAGTCGCACCACTTCCCAGTGTCATTCTTCATCTTTCCTTTACCCTTCTTTTCCTGTGTCTTGGAATGGTTGTCGGAAGGTTGTTAGCTAGGGTCGTCTTTACCATTCTTTCCTTGTTGCAGATTTGTAGACCCGAACTCCCATTTGTTCTGGTGCCTAAATTTCTGCTCGATTTTGACAGCGTATCGATAGGCATCTCTCAATGATGAGATGTTTAGGAAATCCATTTCGGTTTGGATGTACCTATGCAGAGCTCCACGGTATTTCAAAACCAGATATCGCTCGAAGTATTTGATACCTAGCTTGGTGCGCAAGGTATGGAAAGTATTTGTGAACTCCGATACTGTTTGGCTCTTTTCTTTCCATAGTGTGGTCCATCTCATGTACTGGTCTTCATAGTTATCAACCAGGTAGTATTGTTCCTTGACCACATCCACAAAAAAATCCCAAGTGGGTTCGATCCCATATATTCTAGATTACTTTATGGAACTTTGAACCCAGTAAGTTTCCCACCAATGTTTGACAAGGGGGAGAGCCTTAAGGAGTGTGAAGGTGATATTTTCCTTGTTGGAAAAATTGTGAACAGAGAAATAACCTTCTAGTAGATTCAACCATTTTTCGAAGGCATCCACATCTATTTGACCTTCAAATACGGGAATATCAAAATTAACTTGTACCTTGAAGGGAGAGGTTCTTCCAAAGTGGTCGCTTGATGAAGATGTGTCTGTTGTTATCGACAGGTGTTGAATGATGTGGGAAAAATTCTCCATCATTTCGTCCCTCTGTCGCACGAGAGATTTCTCAAGCAATAGGTTAAGAGAATCTTCTGCTCCACTGTTTTTCTTTTCTGTCACCATAGAGGGTTTCTTGGGCGTGCGAGAGTGATTTTCCTCAAGAGATACAAGCTTGAGAACCAACTTTCTATACTCGGACCTCGTCAGGGACATGCATTGAAAAACGATCAAGAGCATCCTGCTCTGATACCACTAATCCGGATTATTTTTGGAATGAAATGAAAACAAAGGTATTACAATGAAATACACACAAAATTTTCCAGAAACAGAGAAATAAAAGAATACATGATTTATATCAATGAAAGAAATGTACAAAAATTGTAAAAACACAGAGTGCAAGACTCACTAGAATGGTGGCAGCTTTATCTCTGGGAAGAGATGTGATAGCTATGCTCATTCGCAAGAAGATGATTACAATGAGGCTTTGAAGGCCTTTTTATGATAAACATGAATGCCAAAACCCTAGACATCCAAAAACCTAACCCTAGGAGATGAAGCGCCAAAACTCATGTGGGCCCCGTTGGGGTAAGTTAGTACATTAACTTCTTGGGGTCATAAATTTTGCATACGATCTATGTTTTAGGAGCATGATAACCCATTGGAAAGGTATTTTACAAAAATACACATTATGTCGTCAAACTTTGACTTCGTCTATAGTTTGACTGTGGCAAGCCAAGAAAACACTGTTTAGAGCTCCTAAATGGTCTTGGAAGTATAGAAAGATGTACTGACATTAAAACTTCCAAAATAAGCTATTTGGAATAGTTGGGCAGCCACCAATATCCACATGGATGTTGTGTAGGGATTCAAGACAACCCCTTAAGTTCATAACCCACAATTACAAAGAAATGTCCCCATTACAGAGAAACATGTTGAACTGAAAATTGTCAAGATAAGCCAGTTGGAATTTGGAATAGGTGGGTAGCCACCAATATCCACTTGGTTCAATTGTCTCCTGGGAAAAATTCAAGACATCGGTCATGACATGGGGGGCGAGGGGGGGTTGAAAATATGCATATTATATTGAAATGGAGGACAAAGGGAACACACCTCTTGGTATTTTCAAATACGATCTGCACTAGTTCATATTTGAAGACTCCCAAACTATAAGATCAAATTGGAGGGTTTTTTTAGTAAGGATATGACACAATTTCTAGAGAACTTGTATCTAATCAAGAAACTAACTAGAGCTTGGATGAAATCTACTTTTTAGGACTCATTGAATGAACTTATTTCTACATAAAGGAATGTTGAGTATATTATAGAGTCCTTAATATTAGATCAAGGTATTTCTTAGCAGATGGAAGAACTGGAGATAATTTGTGGAAAATGAAAGGAAGATATGAATGGTCTAGGAAGAGGCTAAATGGAGACAAAAATAATTGTGTTATATGGATAGAGAAGGGGTATTCAAATATGAGGCTCTTCCATCAACAACCTATCCAACTTTAGTCACAAAATACTATTTAGAAAATATAGGACGAAAAAGGAAGTGATGTAGATATTTTAAAGGAATATCGAAGGAGGATTTGAGGCATTTTAACATGGTGTATGAGGATCTAGGAAAGGAGACAATCATAGGCATTATGGTACTATCTTATGGATTTGAAATAACGTATTTTGTAGAGGATAATCTAGATTTCATTAAGAAAACCATCGAAGAAGATATTATTAGAGTGATGGACACTCTCCAAGTTGACAAATTGATAGGTTTCGATGGTTATCCAATCAAATCTTACAATGATTTCATTAATGTATTGGAGGATGATCTACTTTGAACTACAAAAAAGTTTTTGAAATGAGATAATATTACGAAAATATTAAATTCCACCTTTACTTCTTGCATATCAAAGTATAATGACCCTAAATATTTGATGAATTCAAACCCATTTCCCTTTGCAATGTGATCTACCAAGTTACTTCTAATATTATTAATAGTAGAATCAAGCTTCTCCTCTCCAAGTTATCTCCAAAGAGAAATTATGATTTCTCAATGTAGGAAGACTCATGATGTTGTTGGTGTTTCCTAGGAGACTTTTCGCTTTAAATAATCTTCAATCCTTTCCCCTTAAGTTAAACTTATCTAGAGATTTTGATAGGGTCAATTGGTTGTGTATAAAATTGATTCTTATACATATAGGACTCCATCCTCATTTTATTTCCTAGATTAAAAATTGTTACTAGTATGTGCTAACTAGATTATCAACTTCATTTTTAAAACCCTCTCAAGGAATCAGGTAGGGGTGTCTCGTGTCTTCATTATTGTCCTATTGGGATAAAAAAATGTGAGAAAATATTTCCATAACGAAAAACTCACTAGCAACCATTGAAAGGAATCAAGGTTGCAAGTGAACACCATATGTCTCCCTTTCCATTAAGGTGCTCAATGTTATGTTTTAAATCCCTAAAATAGCATAATATCTAGAGTGCACACAATTTACATTGCAATATGTGAATGTAGAGCACAACTCCTAAAGAGATAATAAGCCTCCTATATAATATACCAAGGAGACCAAATGAAAATGTCTCCTTGGTATATATAGGAGACCAGGAGGTACAGTTACAACTAATGGACCCAAGTCGACATAAATAAAATAACATTACTAATGTAATAACTGGCGTATTTAAGGCTTCTTCAACCTTCTTGAAAATTTCCTCTTCAAGTATTTTGGTAGTATTTTCTTCAACTATTTTGGTAGTATCCTCATCCTTATTCTTTGATTTAGACTCTTGTAGATGATGTAAGACACCCAACCCCCTAAGTACCTTTTTAAGGGATGGGGAATTAAAAATTTTCTTTCCTTCAACCATTTTCAAACCTGTTTTTGAGGACACCATCGTCTTCTGCTCATCGAGAGCTTTCCAACAAGTATAAGTTTGTCCAAATCCAAGTTTGGGGTCAAACATTGTGACCTTTTAAATATTTTAGGGCCTTCATTGGTCAACAATTTCTTACTACCACGTGGCACCCACATGGCTCCACATCACCTAAGCTATCTAACGTGGCACTATCAGTTCATGGAGTTGACTGTACAGTCACCCGAGATCCAATTTCTCTAGGTGTTGACACCTGTCTACCGAGAAGTCGGGGTCTTGGGCCTCGACATCTTTTATTATCTACATAACCCAAAATATGTCGGATCCAGGACTAGCTGACATCTTGTTCACATGGCACTATCACATGCTGCCTTGTAGTAGGACACTTGGTACTTTCCCTGTGTAACACATGGACCACAGTCTGTGTTTCTGTATTATAAGAATGAACGATTCAGATTAGATCGATGACCACAGTCGCAGTGGATCTCGGACTGTAGCGAGTCTTGGTAATTTGGGAGGATGAAATATTTTTGCGAGTCCGACACTGCGATACATTGAGCTGACATAATTGGTCCATACAAAAGGAAACGCGTGGAGAACATGTTCCACATACTTCATTTTTTGCAGTGGCCCATGAGAGGGGTTGGTTTTAACTATGGGTTAAATCAGTGGTCCCAACTCGATTTGCAATCTGGAATCAATGATCGATATTACATCGCCCATCAAGACCTCGGGACTCCAAAGTGCTAGATCCCTCTTATTAAATCGATGGTCGAGATTTCTCATGGTTCAGATCTAATGGTTGAGGCCTGAGCTGTTAAGCCCAAGCCTCTGCAACCAACATGGTCCACAATCAACACATATACTCTACATGGAATGTCCACGATATGACACATCATGGAACAATATGACGTGGGCTGACACGTGGCAATATTACTATGTGACACATGGCAACAATTTTTTGTTTGGACCTCTATCCAAATATTCCAAATCTATATGACATGTGGCACCACCGATGGGTGACATGTGGCCCTCCCACATCACGACACGTGGTTCAATCGTCAAATGAAATGTACCACTAGGCATCGAACCTCGGGGATTTTCCTATGTGGCATGGGCTTCGAGAACCCCTGATGCTTAGGGATTACCAAGTGATTAATTATCCTAATTCCAAGTATTACGTGGTTATTAGACGATTAGTCGTGGGATTATGATCCCCAAAGATATATGGTTGAGATATTGCACCGGTAGATCTGACGACTACAATGATTTTGTTCACCATCCCAACATGGAAACAACTTTAAGGGATCAGATGGTGGAGATTGAGTCGACAATCCACAGATTGATGATTCTCATCACCACAGACCTTGGACCTCGACACTTTCCTATCTCCTGTAGCCTAAAACTCCTTAGGTCCGTCATCTGGTGATTACAGGGTGGTTAATATTGGAAATTGTTGGGTACTTAATTAAGTTAATCCCCAGGATTACAACTCCTGGCCTTTACCATAAGATATACGGTGGGGATCTGTCCTCATGTGGAATCCAAGGAGGATACATGTCACCTCCAGAGGACCATACATATCGAGACCATGGCTCTTTATCGATCTCTTGCACACTAGAACTCCCACGGTCTAGTGTCCTATGGAATTTTCTCCACTTAGATCAACGGTGTATATTCCTTTGCTCTTAGATCCAATGGTTCATATTTAATTGTGCTCACCACAGAGATTAGACTTGACAAGGGTCCCACACTCTACTCGCCCACAAACTGATGTTGACAAGTGTCCCTTCCATGAAACCAAGTCTTCCAAGTTGGCATGGTGCATCATTATGATGTCACCCTCTCTCCCTCTCTCGGGCTTATTAGAGTTGAAGGTATGGAACCAGGGACTGGAACCCTGGTCCCCAGATATCTGGTATTGAGACATTCCAAAGGGGTTTGGAATTAAAATCCTTTCAAGGTCCGGTGCTTCGGTATCCTGTGATGCTAAACTCCTTCCTAAGCTTACATATCAGATCAACGATTGGCATTCAACCATTATCAGATACAACGACCACCCCTTTTGTGTTGATATACAAAGGACTGTGATAGCTAACTATCCCTTCTTTGGATGGTTGTGATGGTTTATCATCTAACTAAATCAACGATTGTTGTGTCTCATCTCCCGTAAAACAATATATAGGCATAAACTTGATTTATTTACCTTTTAAGGAAGATCGCAACCCTTCGTCGCTCTAAGAAACTATCATTCATTTCTTAGTTTACCTACCTAGATCCATTTTACTGGAAACACACTGCAACAGATAATCCTGTTGCACAAGAGGGAAGCTCGTTCACACGTCCAATTTCTTTATTTTTGGACACTAAAAAACATTCTCATCATTTAGGGTAAAGTAAAATAATTCTCTTGTTCATGTGTGCAATTACATACAATTCGATTATGATAAATTATCATACAAATATAAAGGTTCCTAATGGAATGATGTCAAGTCCATTACCTAGGAATATGCATATACAATGCAAATGCAAACATCGACCCTTAATTTTCAAATTAAGTATGCAGAGCACATAGATACTTATTTGTTTTACAGGTTGCAACTAGGCAACTGACTATGGGTGCTTTCCTTTCTACCCAACCGTAGGCTCTGCATGCCCAATTACTTTGGCATTAGGCCACCCCCATGCCAAGCCATGATACCACCAGGTATATCTCACTCAGGTTCTCAACAAACTATGAAGGACACTCTCCTTCACTCCACTCTTGGTATATATTTCCCCACACCCACCTAGCTCAGGCCTCAATGAGGTTTGTTAGATACCTTCCTAGTATCAAGCTCGAAGCCTTCTTGGCCCAGGTCGAGATTTTTGGACTCTCCACCAAAAATTCCAAAACTTAAGCTCTTTTTATTTACTGTTCTTTTACAGTCATTGCCTTCCTTTGAGATCTAAAATCCCTGGATTTTTTTTTTCTCGACCAGATCCCCTGACCTCTCTCTCCCTTTATTTCTTCCCTTGTATGCTTCTCCTACATACATGGCTTGGCAAGGTTCTCGACCTCTCCTTTTGTTTCTTCTATCATAAGGAAATTCATGGGTCAATCATGGGGACATGTGGTGATCTTTCCTGATGTCCTCTAGTTGACAAATTCTTGTCCCCTTTCGTATCCCTCCATAATTTCATTCATTATGGTGGTTGGTCGTTCAACTACCAACCTCCCTCATTAACTGATTTGTCTTGAAATTTGGGATGGGGGAAATAACTTATTATTTCCAAATCAAATATTCCAGTAAAAGGGAATTTGGTCATCTAAGCATGATGAACCCCTCTCTAGGTTTCCTCACTCTTTCCCCTAGTGGTATCATGGCCAATACTTCAAGGCTTCACCCCCCACAGTTAGTTGTTGGAAATATTAATAATAATACATTTACATTTTTCACATGTCATGTCATGGAAATCTTTAATTATGATTAATTACATATAATCATGGGTTTATGAAAGGGGTGTTAAATCCCCTCCCCCTTCAAAGGAACATCGTCCTTGGTGTTCTTCCTTAGTACACCTTCCATGCCTTTATCCTTCAATTTCTCTGGCATCATCTTCATTTCCTTCATAGTTTGGTCCTTTCCCAATCTTTTTGCATTAGCACATGCCTACAACAATTTCAATAGAAAGAATATTAATTACAATTTCATGCAAAACATTTTGTTGTTGTTCAAGGGAAATATTCACAAATCAACACAATACGTATCTATGCAGTTCATGAATCTGCATCCATAGGGCTATCTCATTAACTTGGCTCACTATTTTCCTTGACATGCCCATTGTGTGCATGATCGTAATCAACAAATTACAAGCACTATCGAAGTCTCCTCTTCCTTCCAGTCACTCACCCTCCAGGCCCAGGCTCAGGCATCCCCTTCTCATCTATATAGTCCCTCGAGTGATCCATCTTTCCTTGCCAAGGATTTCTTGCAACAAAAGAATTTTTGAGAATTCCTTGAGTCTTATAGTCAATGTGTCCCTCCAAATTTCTCTTGTCGAGGCATCCCTCCAACTCGTGTTACCTCAACACGATATTATTTGGGGATCATGGATTATCATAGGGTTCTCATGTCACTACAATAGCCTTTTTTTTCCATGCTTTCCAGCTTTGAAAGCCATCATGTGTCCTCCCTGGAAATATATTTCATCTCACCTATATCACATTCATACATAAATTCATGAGATGTTATCATCAATTCCAATCAAATTTCTTTCAAATTTGTCACCCACATATTCCAAATTTCACATTTTCATTTTCAAATCTGTTCCACATGGGAACCAGATTCACAAGTATGAGATTTCCTTCTCATAATAGTTTGGATATTTCATAACCAACAGGCATTGGTCCCCCCTATGGACTTATTTTGTTGCCATATCCAAGACCCTTCTTCCTACAATTCTATTTTCACATAGCCAAACAAATTGTTATTTCTCATGCACATTACATTTTCTTTTCATCTTTACAATGGAATCACAAGCCATTCTTAGATTGTGCATACTAAAAATCAAATCATTTTTATCTATTCAATGATATAAAGAAAAAGGAAATATCATTCCTTACACATGCATCATCATACCAAAATTTTCCAAATGCAATTCAATATTAAGTGAATTTAATCCAATGTGCCAATATCCATGGCCACATTCAGATACCATGCACCCTTGCATTGATTTTAGATTATTATTTTTCATGTTAGACACTCTTTCCATGGTGTGTTGGAACTCATCCAACCTATCACCACATGGATTCTCTATCCATATTCACTATTATAGCAAAATTGTCCCTCCTACTTTGAGCTAATATTATCCTCAAATCAACACACACGGAACTAAAAGTTTCACATGAGTGCATTCAAGCATTCTTTCTTCAATGATAACTAGGGTGCCAACATTTATGTCCACCCAATTTCTCTCTTTACCATTCTTTAATGCTGGTAAAATATTTGAAGTTCCTTCTTCCATAATGGGCAGTCCCACACATGCCTACTCTCTTACCACATGCATCTCCTCAATGCATTTAATAAATGTGTTGTTTATGAGCACTTTTGTTCCCAATCACTCCCTGATTGTTCAATGTATTCATGGCATATTTGTTCCTAAATTTCTTGTAAGGATCTCAATCATCCTTGGCTTCCAGAGGTTGCTCCCTCTGTCCTTCAGGTTTCTCCTTCCTTAATCATACCCTTCTTGGGTATTAATGGCATACAACAACCACTCAAAATTACATGCATATCATCAAGATAATAAAATATCTTAGAAGAGATTTCTTACCCAATCCCTTCATACCATATGCCACACTCATATGAAAATATTTATACATGTCTGGTTGCTAGCACCTTTTCTTATATTACCTCATCAATGGTACTTCATGGGGGCTCCCAAGGTCCTTCCATGAATATCTTATCAAAATCCTTCTTGCGTTTACCTCTGCTTGAGGTTGTTTAACACTAGCAGTTGTCTTTTCCAACAGTTCCAATCATTTCTTATACATGACATGCATCATCACATTTCAACATTATGTCATTTGTCATGTAAAAATTAAATGCATGTACCAGAGCATTTAAAACATTTTTAATTATGTTCTATCATATCTGCATGCACTCTATCACATTATCCTTAATGTTTTCATTAGTGAAAACACAATCAATTTTCAGTTTTGCATGCATAATTTTTAGCATTCTCATGCTAGAGCATTTACACAACCAACATTTTAGTTTTCTCATCCCAGAGAAAACATAATAGACAACAAGAAAGGACTTAAGGGATCCTTCCCTTTTCTAATTCCTTCTACATAGCCTGAAACTTTCAGACTAGCTAAGTTATTTCTAATGCCTCTCTGCCTTTACTTAACATGGCTCAACCAAGCCTATTCATTTAAACATATTTATAGATTTAATTTCCATCCCAACTCTGTCTCATACATGAAATTTTTTAAAGTGAGAAAAGTGTTGATATTTCTCCTTATGTGCTTCTGCAATCCATCCCCTTAGGGATCTTCCTGCTACGTTCCTTGAGAATCTTTAGCCAAGCTTCTTCTCGACTTTCCTGGTTAAACCAACATGCCACAACAACAAGATTTTTGTTCACAATGAATTATGAACCTATGCATTTTGCACATTACCATTACAAATCATAATGGTTAACATTCATTTGAATAACTTCCACTCATGCATTATATATTTTAACATATAATCAAGGATTCTTTTATAAACATTCTTTGTAGCCTGTAATGTCCCTTTCCAATTTATTATGACGAAGGATGACTCAATAGCCTATATGACTCCCATAGGCTATAGTCAACCAAGAAAAAAGGGGATTCAAGGAGATTTATTTGGTGTCACTAGGTAAAAAGAATGACAAATCCTAAAAGTGACATTAAATAAAATAAAAATATATATTTAAATGGAATTGGAGGTGAAATAAAGTGAAGATTTGATTTGGTCAAAATGGAGGAAAGATCTAGAAGGTCCAAATAAAGGATAAATAGAGGAGTAACCCTTCCCCTTGGCATTATGATTTGATATCTTATTGAGTGCTCTTGTAGCCGAAGTTTTGGTTGGGGTTTTGGGAAAAAACCTTCCACTGCAGGTTTAATTTTGGTGGTGCAATATCCACCCTATCTAGACAAGAGGAGGATTCATTCAGAGTTCTCATTGGAGTTAATTTGGTGTTTGATTTCATATTGGAGGGATTTGGGAAGCATATTATCTTGCGTAAGGTTTTTGTGATGATTTTTAGGAAGAGGTCGATCTTTAGATCCACAAGTTACAGGAGGGTTTTATGCATCTATGAAAGGGGGCATCCTTGCAGGTTGAGCACGGGTTGTCTCGCGAGGCCACGTAGTCATCCCATGAGGACCTCTACAAATTGGGGTTTGCATCCATCTATCGTACGAGATTTGTGAGGAGCTGAGGAGGGGGTTGACTACAGATGAATGTTGTTGGAGCATAGCAGAGTAAGGCTTGGTGAGTCTTGGATCAGTGAACACCATAGGTTGGCATCATTCTAGGTTTTTCTTGTGTGTTTATGTAGTAGATTGTGTGGTTGTCAGAAAACCATTAGATTTGTGTGATTAATAGTATTATTTAGTTTTCATTACAACCATTAGACATCAGTGTACTGATTTGGGAGTTTTCCATCCATAATAAGATGCCATGATTATCTGCTCCATTTTTTTGTAATGAATGTATGTTATATGTTTGACAATATTCCTCATTGAGAAACTATCTATAAGAAGTTAACAACACATTCAAATAAGAAGAAACAACAAACTGCGGGCCAAAATATATAAAATTCCATCCTAGCCTAGTTGAGAACATTACGGTGGCATCAGAGTTGGTGATCTTGTCAGCCTTTGATTTATTGAGGCATTGATTCCAAGGAAACCTAGAGGACGCAGGAAGAAACCTACCCCAGAACTAGAATCATCAAAAGAAGTAGAAGTAGAGGGAGTTATGGGGGACCATCCTGAAGACAGAACCATACAATTGTTGGAGTCCATAGCTAATGGGTAGCAACAATTGACACAATTCCGGACACAATATTTTTCTAGCAACCAAGTAAACCAAAACCAGGGAGATACCAATGGGAACCATGCAGAGGCCATTCATAGAGGTGGTAGGACTCTTGAAGGGATTAATACCTATGTGACAACACATAGTGTTTTCCAAGCAAGGATAAAAAAGGTACCTAGACCACTATTACCACAGTTCTTACAGGGAAGCCTACATAAGAACAGGAGCAATCCGATCAAAGGCTTGTTATTAACACCTCATAAAGGGAGTACGAGACGATAGATGAAGATATCTGTGATAAATTTTCCTATAAAAAATTATGTGACCTCAAACATAAATACAGTCTGAAGGAGGGGAACAGGGAAGCACAAAGCCCATAGAACTTTGATCTCATGTGCAAGGTGGGAAGGTTAACTATTCCACCCGTCGATGGGTATGAAAAGAGCATGACCAAGGCCTGGGTACATAAGTTGGAAACTTGCCTCCAACTTAACCCAATGACTGAGGCTGAAACAATTAAGTATGTCATCCTTCACTTGGAGGGAGAAGCTCATGAATGGTGGTACCATGGGCTGGTGACATTAGGGTAGGCCAACATCACTTCATATGTGGACTTCACTCATAACTTGATGGATATGTTTTACCAAAAGGACCTTGAGATACATTTCAGGGAGTTTCCATAGTTGAGACAGATAGGCACACCAGAAGCATATATCACACATTTTCAGAGGATGGTATTTATGGTGATAGATAATATCTCTCAACAAAGGTTGGTGATGTTATTCACTGAGGGTCTAGCTCAACCCCCAAGAGGATGGGTGAAGGCCTTTAGGCCAACCACATTGCATGAGGCCATCATGAGATCCCAGGACATGAAGGATGCAGTCAACAAGAAGTTACCAACAAAATCCTTCATCCCTCAAGGAGGTAAGGAGACAAAGTTTCCACATAAGTCATGGATACGGAAGGACAAGACAAATGAAGAGACTTAGGGAGAACTAATGAGGAAGAAACTTTGCTTCAGTTGCAAATATCTGTGAGAACTAGGTCATATATGTATGGGAAAAGGTAAAGTCCATTACATTGAGGTAGTTTCCGATGAGGATGATGAAGGTATTGGACATGATAGTGGTGAGACATCACAGACTATAGATTAGGCACCATTGCAAGATATACCTAAGGGAGTGACCATTTCCACCCTTTCATGAGTCCCTAAATATTATACCTTTAGGATTAGATGCATTGTGCAGGGGAAGGGGGTTACGACATTGGTGGATGGTGGAGCCACCAACAAATTCATTGATGTTACACTTGTCACCAGGAGAAATATCCTTGCAGAGGATTTCGAGGGATTCAATGTGGTAGTATCATATGGGTAAAACATGATTTGTGTACTTGGAGTATCATGGGAATGGAAGTAACCTTGGGAAACTACACGTTGACTGGTGACTTTTACGTCATGGATTTAAAAGATACTCATGTGGTTCTAGGAGTTCAATGGCTATACTATTTGGGAGATATCCGCATGAATTATAAGGATGTGAGGATGGAATTCTAGGACAAGGGTGGACAACAAGTTTTCATGAGAGGTATGTCGACAGGTGCTCCCAGGATCGTGTCTAACCAACAACTGGAGGCCTTTTTTAGACACGCGGATGTGGATTTCACAACAATGTGCTTGATCACCATGGAGAAGCGATCACAACAATTCCAACATTACCCTATGGATATCCAGGCATTGCTTGGAAAGCATGAGAGATTTTTTGAACCATTGTCGGTAGGGAGACCACCTGACAGAGGATTTGAACATGTCATTGAGTTAGAAGAGGGGTCGAAGCCCATTATCACCACTACTTACATGCATCCCAAAATATTCAAGGAGGAAATAGGGAAGTCCATAAAGGAGTTTCTAGAGATGGGACACATCAGGTCTAGCTTTAGTCCTTTCGCTTCATTAGTTGTACTAGTGAAGAAGAAATATGGTACTATGAGGATGTGCATAGACTACAAGGCACTAAACAAAAATACCATAAAAAATTGATACCCAATACATTGATGAGTTGATTGATGAGCTTCATGGAGCAGTGTACTTCTCAGAGGTTGATTTGCGATCAAGACACCACCAGATTCAGGTCAGGGAGGAGGATATCCATAAAACAAAATTCAAGTGTCACTATGGGCACTACGAGTTTCTAGTCACGCCCTTTGGTTTGACTAATTCACCAGCTAACTTTTAGTCATGCATGAACCATATCTTCATTGTTCAACAAATAGTTGAGGAAATTTTTAGTGGTGTTCTTTGATGATCTTCTCATCTACAACAAGATGTGAGAGGAACACCTAAAACATGTAGACGATATTCTCACCATTATGGAGGAACAATTGTTTTTTTCCAAGGAGGAAAAGTGTGAGTTTAGGTTGACAAAGATCTTCCAAGTGGGGCACGTGATTGGTGTTGAGGGAATAAAGGTGCATCTGGAGAAGATCCAGACCATCTTAGACTGGCCCACCCCCAGTTCAGTCACATATATACGAGGGTTATTTGGGACATGTAGCTATTACATACGCCTTGTGAAAGGATTTTTACAATTGGTTGCGCCATTAAAAAACCTCACCAAGAAAGGGGCATTTTGATGGTCAAAGGATGCAGAGGTAGCATTTGATAGAATGAAGAAGGTCATGAGAAATCTCTCAGTATTAGCACTCCTACGTTTTACATGGACTTTTGTCCTAGAGTGTGACACATCTGATGAAGGGATAGGAGTAGTATTGATGCATAATCGACATATGATAGCTTTAGAGAGAAGGAATCTAAGGGATACTGAGAATCTCTACCTGATCTATGATAAGGATATGTTGGCCATCATGCATGCATTGGAAAAATTCAAACAGTACTTGGTAGGAGGACGCTTCATGGTTTGGACTGACCACAACAACTTGAGATATTTATTGGAGCAGCGGGACCTGAATAAGAGTCAACAGAAGTAGGCGAGGAAGGTACAATCACATGATTTTGGCATTGAGTATGTAAAGGGAAAGAAGAATATATTTTTTGATGCCTTATCCAAGAGACCTGCAGTCTTCACCATGACATAGATCTTAGCAGGTTGGAAGTCCATTCTCTTGGTGGAATACTCCAAGAATACCTTCACTTGTGAGATGATGGAGGGAAGTATTAAGGATGTCAGGTATAGGGTAGTGGATGACATCATATACTACAAATACAAGATCTATCTTTTCAATGAGTCCACACTCAAGGATAATATTTTGAGGGCAGTGCATGATGCACCACTAGCAGGGCACCAGAGGTATCTAAAGACCTACAAAAAAGTGAGGGAGAGATTCTCATGGAAGGGTATCAAAGGGGATGTACTTTTTCATGTGAGGGAGTGCATGGATTTCCACTAGAATAAGTTAGAGTTCAGACATCCTGTAGGACTATTTCAACCATTACTGATTCTAGAGAAGAAGTGGGAAAAAAATTCCATGGACATCATCACAGGGTTACCAAAGGTGCAGGGCAGGGACTATATCTACATGATAGTGGACAGGTTGACTAAATAGGTGCACTTATTTGTTATTCCTACGACGTACAACGCATCTCAGGTTGCAGACCTATTCTTCAGGGATGAGTTCAGACTCCATGGCCTTCCAAGGAACATAGACAGTGACAGGGATATCAGGTTTCTCAATGTGTTTTGGTAGGATCTATTTAGTTTTTCTAGGATAGAGTTGACACCTAGCACTTGTTATCACCCCCAAACAGACAGGAAGACCAAGATAGTTAAAAAATGGATCAAGGGGTACCTGAGAAACTATGTGTCAGGGTAGCAACGAGCATGGATAAAATGGTTGCATCTCAGGGAGAATTTCTACAACACCACTCATCACATGTCCATTGGGATGAGCCCATTCAAGGAATTGTATGGCTATGACACTCCATCTTTAGTGGATTTTGTGTTTGGAGAGAGATGAGATCTTAATGCCAAGGATTGGTTATAGGAAATTTAGGACAACTTAATAGTCCTGAAGGAGAATGTGTAGGCCGCTCAAAATCAATAGAAGATGTATGTAGACAGACATAGGGTAGAATGAAACTTTGAGGTTGGAGATCTCATCTTTCTTAGATTGCATCCATACATACAATTGTCGCTAAATAATAATGGTACACAGAAGCTTAATCCTTTATTTTACGATCCCTACAAAGTAATAAGGAGAGTTGGGAAAGTAGCATACGAGATGGAGCTACCAGAGGGAAACAAGATCCATAATACCTTCCATGTATCATGCCTCAAGAAGGCATTGGGACAACAGGTCACCGCTTCGACATATATTCTCCACTAGATGAGGAGGGACCATTGGTTCTAGCTCTCGAGAGTATTTTTGATGCCAAGGAATAGAGAATGAGGATCAAGGTCATTTGAGAGTACTTGGTTGTATGGACATGATTTCTCGTAAAATATGCTACTTGGGAAGGGGAGCAGATCTTGCAACACCCTGATTTGGAATTGCTTGAGGACAAGCAATCTTGGGAAGGGAGGACTATAATTTCCCCTTCCAATTGATTGTGATGGAGGATGACTCAATAGACTATACGACTCCCATAGGATATAGTCAATAAGGAAAAAAGGGGATTCAAGGAAGTTTATTTGGTGTCACTAGGTCAAAAGAATAACAAATCTGAAAAGTGACATTAAATAAAATAAAAAATTATATTTAAATGGAATTGGAGGGAAAATAAAGTGAAGAATTGATTTGGTCAAAATGGGGGAAAGATATAGAAGGTCGAAAGAAAAGATAAATAGAGGAGTAACCCTTCCCTTTGGCATTATGATTTGATATCTTATTGAGTGCTCTTGTAGCTAGCATTTTCATTGGGGTTTTGGGAAAAACCATTCCACTATAGGTTTAGTTTCAATGGTGCAATATCCACCCTATCTAGACAAGAGGATGATTCATTCAGAGTTCTCATTAGAGTTCATTTGGTGTTTGATTTCATACTGGAGGTTGTTGGGAAGCATATTTTCTTTTGCAAGGTGTTTGCAGTGATTTTTCAAGAAGAGGCTAAGCTTCCGATCCATAGGTTCCAAGAGGTTTACATGAATCTGTGAATGGGGGCATCCCCACGGGTTGAGCATGTTTTGTCTCGCGAGGCCCCGCTAGAGGCCCTGCAATCGTCCCGCGAGGACCTCTGCGAATTGGGGTTTGCATCCATATGTTAGATGGAATTTGTGAGTAGCTCAGGAGGGAGTTGACTACAAATCAATATTGTTGGAGTAGAGCAGAGCAAGGCTTGGTGAGTCTTGGATTAGTGGACACCATAGGTTGGCATCATTCTAGGTTTTTCTTGTGTGTTTCTGTAGTAAATTGTGTAGTTGTCAGGAAACCATTAGACATGTGTGATCAATAGTATTATCAAGTTGTTATTATAGCCATTAGACATCATTGTACCGATTTTGGGAGTTTTCCATCCATAATAAGATTCCATGATTATCTACTCCATTTTTGTGTAATGAATGTATGTTATATGTTTGAAAATATTCCTCATTGAGAAAATTATCTTTAAGAAGTTAACAAAACATTCATATAAGAAGTAAAAACAAGTTGTGGGCCAAAATATATAAAATTCTCTCCTAGCCTCGTTGATAATATTACACATCCCACTGCTTAATTCTCAGTAGTCATTACAGTTATGATTATGTTCTCCTAACAAAATCTTTACACAGTTCCTCCACAAGAACTTCTTCAACATGCAACCCTCTTGTTGCATATCTAGTACATTCTGAAATAATCTCAATCTAGAGTCAGATTTAGCTTTATCATTTCAAAGATGTACTCAATCTTCCATAAGGAATATAAGCATGCATTCCTATTATGCATTCAGATTTTATATTTGAGCATGTACAATTTACTCCATCAACTTGCATTCACATATGAACATTATTCTTATCAGTTTGTATTCAAACTATTATTTGACATACTTAATCACATGCAATAGCATGTTGTGTGTGTCTACCACCAACACACTTTACAATTTCATATGCATATTTATTTAAAATTATTTAACTCATTATTTGTTCATGATATTTTCAAAGGTAATCTCACCTTTCCTTGTATCTTAATCAACAGATCAATCTTGCTCATTTTTCCTTTCAACATTTCATCTTAGCTCTTTTTGAGGAATGACATACTTCCTCAAGCTATTATTTAAACAAAATACTCAGACCCTCCTTTATAGGGTCAACCATGCATCCATGGAATTATTCAGTCCAGGCAAGCACACTCCTTTCCTTACTACCCTCTTACTCAAGCAGTCATATCATGCCCTTTAGTATACATACCCTTATACACTATACATGTGCATCACTTGCACATTCATATATTATTCCTATTCATTTATTTGATATTGGATATCAACCTTTTTCGTTGAGAGCTTGCAACCAATCACTTGACAAGTCTCATAGACATATTCCTGATTATGTTTCCTTCTCTTCATGGAAACAACCAACAAGAAACCACTCTTGCCATTTTTTTAAAGATAAATCCACAATTCACAAAATATAAGTAGGTAATTACAACATTACCTAGAGAAACAAAAGTCCCAATTCCATCCTCCTTTCATGTTTCAACCATTCTAGATCAATAGACCCTTATCAGGGAAACCCTTTTCTTGGATATCATTTTTACTACTATATCAACATACCCAACCATTCTCGTATGGTTGTCATCCACCTCTAGATGTAAATATGACCCATTGGTCATTTAGAAGTGCTCCAACTCTTCCTTTATTGTTCTTTATATCATTTTTTCATTACCATTCTACCGTATCCTCATAAGGTAATATGCAATCATTATCATCAACATTTTAACCATGTTGTTACTCAACATATCCTATGCACCAAGCACTTTACCCATTCTCACGATGCATATGTTCTTCAATTGTCTTCCTTTTACATTCACATGCATAGATAGATATTCATATACATCTTCTCAACACAACCATGAGCTCAAAATTGGCTCATTTGTTCATGTCATTTCACCTATTTTATGAGGATTAGTAATGGTCTAAAGGACCTTTTCTTTCTTTTACTAAATAAAGTTATCCCAACTACACGTTCCAATCATTACAGATCAAGTAATTGACCTTACAATTTTCCCATCAGTCCTCTGTTCATGAGGAATTTACACATACATGCTCGAGTATTTTTGTTTAGACAACAATCATAATTACCAAGGTTCTAACAACCCACTATGCATAAGTGTTCCGACTATCTATCTATTTATTTAATCAACAATTATTATTTCCATGGGTTCTATCGATCCATACCAAATTTCCTTCAAGCCAAAGGAATTTCCATAAGGGTCTTATCCCTTACATAAAAAAATCATCCTACTACATGAGGCTCTGTCAACCCATACTTATAGGCAACATTAAAACCACTAGTCCATTCGTTTTCTAGACTCATGCAGTTCTTATAACAATATTCTTCCATTTCTCATCAGGTTCAACCTTTGATTCTTTCTAGCATATTCCCACTCCTGCAAGAGTAGTCATCCATTTGAAAGAGGTTCAACATAATTCCTCTACTACAATTTAGCCAAAATTTCCAAGGTACAATTTCAATCTATTGTCCTTCCCCTCAAGTAACTTGTGTAGATAATAAACAAGATTTTTATTGTAGAGAATATATTTCTAATAGGCTCATATCTCTAGCCTTAATATATCAGAATCATAAATGATTTATGGCCCATCTAGGCCTAGTGTTGTATCATGCTCTGATACCACTTGTAAGACACCCAACCCCATAAGTACCTTTTTAAGGGATAGGGTATTAAAACATTTATTTCCTTCTTCCATATCCAAACCTCTTTTTCTAGGACATCATCGTCTTCTTCTCATCGAGAGCTTTCCAACAAATGTAAGTTTTTCCAAATCCGAGTTCGAGATCAAAAGTTATGGCCTTTTAAACATTTTAGGGCCTTCATTGGTCAATAGTTTCTTACTGCCACGTGGAACCCACGTGGATCCACATCACCTAATATATCTGACGTGGCACTGCCAGGTCATGGTGTTGACTGCACAATCACTCAAGATCCAATTTCTTCAGGTGTTGACACCTTTCTACTAGGAAGTCGAGGTCTCGGGCCTCAACATCTTTTATTATCTGCATAACCCCCCAAAAATGCTCGATACAGGACTAGCTAGCATCTCGTTCACGTGGAACTACCAAGTGCTTCCCCGTAGTAGGACACTTGGTACTTTACCCATTTGACACATGGAATACAGTTCGTGTTTTCGTCTTATAAGAACGGGCGATTCGGATTAGATCGTTGATCAACAGATCGACGACCACAGTCGTGGTGGATCTTGGTGGGTTTGACACCATGATATGTCGGGTTGACGTAATCGGATCATAAAAAATGAGATGTGTGGAGAACAAGTTCCACGTACTCCAGGTTTCACGGTGGCCCACGATAGGGGTTGGTCTTAACTGTGGGGGAAATCAATGGTATTGACTCGATACATGATTTGAAATTGATGGTTGATATTACATCACCCATCAGGACCTTGAGACTCCAAGGTGCTAGAGACCCATTATTAAATTGACGACCGATATCTCTCATGGTTCAAATCCAATGTTTAAGGCCTGAGACGACAAGCCTAAGCCTCTGCAACCAACATGGTCCACAATCGACATGTATACTCTATGTGGCATGCCCACGATATGACACATCATGGCACAATATGACATGGCCTTACACATGGAGGTCATACTATTTGACATGTGGCAATAATTTTTCTTCTAGACCTCTGTCCAAATATGCCAAATCGATATGACATGTGGCACTACCGAGGGGTGACACATGGCCCTCCCACGTCATGAAACATGGGTCAATCGTCGAGTGACACATACCACCAAGCATGGGACAATGGAGCTTTTCATGTGATGCATGGGCTTCGAGGACTTGTGATGGCCTAGGATTACAAAGTGATTAATTAGCCTAATCCCAAGGATTACATGGTGATTAGTTGGTTAGTCTCGGGATTATGATCCCCCAAGATCTACGACTGAGATATTTCATTGGTAGATCTGAAGGCTACAATGATTTTGTTCACCATCCCAAAATGGAAACATATTTAAGGGATTGTACGGTGGAGATTGAGTCGGAAATCCACAGATTGATGGTTCTTGTCACGGTGGACCATGGACCTCGACACTTTCCTATCTCCTATATCCTAAAACTCTTGAGGTTTGTCGTCTAGTGATTATGGTGTGGTCAATCTTGGTGATTACTGGGTACCTAATTAAGTTAATCCCTAGGATTATGACTCCTGGCCTTTACCACAATATCTATGCTGGATATATGTCCTTGTGTGGAATCCAAGGAGGACATGTGTCGCTGCCAGAGAACCACATACATAGGGACTGCGACTCTTTACCAGTATCTTTCACACTAGAACTCCAGTCGTCCGAGGTTCGATGAAATTTTCTCCACTTCGATCAATAGTGGATATTATTTGTCCACTCTCGGATACAAAGATTCATATTTAATTGCACTCACCATAGAGACTAGAATTGACGAGGGTCCCACACTCCACTCGCCTACAACCAGATGTTGACAGGTGTCCCTTCCATGACACCACGACTACCAAGTTGGCATGGTGCATCATTATGATGTCACCCTCTCTCCCTCTCTTGAGCTTATTAGAGTTGAAGGTATGGAACCAGGGGCATGAACCTTGGTCCTCATATATCAGGTATCAGGACATTCCAAAGGGGTTTGTACTTAAAATCCTTCTAGGGTTCAGTGCTCTGGTATCCTAGGACGCTAAACGGCCTCTTGATATTACTTATAAACAAAGGAATGCGATGGTTAACCGTCCCATCTTTGGATGACTGAGATGGTTTCTCAGCTTAAGAAATCGACGGTTGGTGAGTCCCATCTCCCATACAACAATATACATGCGTGAAATAGAGTTATTTACCTTTTAAGGAAGATCACAAACCTTCATCTCTCTCAGAAATTATCATTCATTTCTTAGTTTACCCGCTTGGATCCCTTTTACTGACAACACACTGCAACATATAATCATGTTGTGCAAGCAGGAAGCTCGTTCACACGTCCACCTTTATTTTTTTGAACACTACAAAACATTCTCATCATTCAGGGTAAAGTACATGAATTCTCTTGTTCAGCTATGCAATTACATACAATTCCACTATGATACATTATCGTACAAATATAAAAGTTCCTTATGGAATGATGTCAAGTCCATTAACTAGGCATACACATATACTACACAATTGCAAACATCGACCCTTAATTTTCAAATTAAGTACACAGAGCTCATAGATACTTATCTGTTTTACACGCTGCAACCAACCAAGTGACTGTGGGTGCTTTCCTTTCCACCCAACATAGGCTCTGCATGCTCAGTGACTTCGAAAATAGACCACCCTTATGCCAAGCCATGATACCACCATGGAGATCTCACTCAGGTTCTCAACAAACTATGAAGGACACTCTCCTTCACTCCACTCTTGGTAGATATTTCTGCACACCCACCTAGCTCAGGCCTCAACAAGGTTTGTCAGATACCTTCCCAGTATCAAGCTCACAACCTTCTTGTCTCAACTCAGGAGTTTTTAACTCTCCACCCAAAATTCCAGAACTGAAGATATTTTCCTTTACTATGTTTTTATACAATCATTCCCTGCCTCTGGGATCCGAAATCCTTGGATTTCTCTGTCTCGGCTAGATATCTTGACCTCTCTATCCCTTTTTGTATACCCTTATGTGCTTCTCTTGCATGCATGTCTTGGGAAGGTTCTCGACCTATCCTTTTGTTTCTTTTGTAAGAAGGAAACTCGTGGGTCAATCATGGGGACCCGTGGCGATCTTTCCTGTTGTCCTCTAGTTGAAAGCTTCATGTCTCCTTTGGTATCCCTCCATACTTCCATTCATTGGGGTGGTTTATTTTTCAACTACCAACCTCCCTCATTTACTGATTTGTCTTGAAATCTGGGATGAGGGAAATAACTTATTATTTCCAAATCAAATATTTCAACAAAAGGGAATTGGGTCATCTTAGCATGATGAACCCCTCTCTAGGTTTCCTCACTCTTTCCTCTAGTGGTATCATGGTCAACACTTCAAGGCTTCACCCCCCACAATTAGTTATTGGAAATCTTAATAATAATACATTTAAATTGTTCACATGCCATGTCATAGAAATCCTTAACTATGATTAATTATATATAATTAGGGATTTAGGAAAGGGGTGTTATAGATGATTTTTCATTTTTTTAACAACTTTAAGTTTTTTATTATGATTATGAAACTTTTTAATTTCTTCATCTTGCTTTTTCAATTCTTCGCTTGACTCATCTTTTTCCCACTTTCCTTTGCTAATATTTTCTAGCTTGAATTTATGAACCTCCTTCATGAGTGATTCATTAAGGGCTCATATCTTGGAAAATCATCACTTGTATTCTTGATCTCTCCTTTTTATTCTTTTAGTTCATCTTTAATTTTATGCATCTCCTCCTACATCCTCCACTATGTTCATGTATCCTTTTCCTCTCTGTCTCAAGACTTTACTTCAAATTGGGCTTATCAAATGACATGTGGTTTTTGTGATGGGGTAGACAAGTGGAAATGAAGGAGATGTTGGCACAAGGTGAAGATAACTTGGAAAGGGGTAGTGGTTGCATAAACATAAAATTTACATGGGGGATGTACAAGTACAAAGGCATAAATACTCTGATTCACCCACAACACATGGTGAACACATTTTCACTTTTAAAGTGTGAATAATTCTCTCACAAGGTGAATGGTGAATGCAATATTGCATTTGATGCACCAATTCCTACAATTATAATTGAACGCATTGCAAAAGTATATGCATCATTGGATTTATATGCATAGGTGTCAAACGATGCATATACTACCCAAGTGTTCCAATAAATGTTCCATATCTCAGAGCATAAATCTCACCCACATGCCCAAGTTCCCTATCATTAAAAAAAAACATGGTGAGAATTGTTGTGCTATTAAAGAGATAGGGATGGTGCAATATCTCAATGTTTTTACAAGATTAAGATATATTTGGGGATGAAGCTACAACAAAACTACTTCAAAACTACATGCTTCAATGGAGAATGTGGACCCATACTTACCATCAAGGGGTATTTCTCTGTAACAAGCATGGTCATGTAAACACATATGTATTTTTAAATGCATTCTAATCCAGGATGTGACATTTTCTACTCAAATTTTAGCTAAGTATGCTCATTGGTCATGAACTAGAATATTGTTTTTAGGAAAAGATGTGTTTTCATACATTGATAAGTATACTATAATTTGTGCTTATGGGTTTGAAGGAAAACCTATATTTTTGCTAAAAAAATTCTAGGGTGGGTATTTTCCTATCAAAATTATGTAGGCAGAATATTAAATGGGATTATGTTATTTCTAAGAAGGGAGGGAAACGATTTTTCCATATGGAATTTGAATTTGGGGGTTTGAAAGTAATCGATAAACAATTTTGTAGGTATTTCTCATGAAATGTACTCTTTAGAGTTGTAGGATATTGAAGAGAAACTAGGGTTTGAACTTGATGGAATTTTCAGAAGACACAGGAAGACTATTTGTTGTGGCAATGGATTCCCAGAATCTGTTTTTAGTAATTTTGACAAAGATATCGTTGAAGGGTAAAGCGAGCCACTAAGTGATGAAGATGTAATTTAAAACAAGGACAACTTTGAAAATCCCATTTCCATCCATGATTTTGAATATCAAAAACCATGGTAGAGTTGAAGTCATTAGGTGGTATGAGGGATGGAATCGTGAAGAGAGGATAAAGCACAAGTTGAATGATAATTTTTTACATATTATTGTTGATAAGGAATGCAAGTGGAAACCCCATGTTAAAACTTATGCAAGGAATATTCAAACTTCATATGTTCCTAACCCCAAATACATTGAGAAGGTTGAAGAGAAAATTTTGATCATTATTTCACAAACTAGAGGTAGTTCAAAAAATACTCATAGAAATTTAGGCAATTGTGGTGGAGGTGTTGGTTATAATTCATTCTCTGGTCAGTCTTCTTGACCTATATATCTGAGTTGTTGACCCAAGGTTCATGTCATTCGGTTTTCCAACAAATCCTCTAAAACTATCAGCCGTCTTGGTAAACCAGAAGGCAACACAGTACACAGAATGCACTGTGCAGTCTCACCCGAGATAGATTTAAATGGGTGGTTGTAAGACTCATGTGTTTACAGCCTAGGATTGAGTATGAGATAGGGGTTTATTAACCAGATCCATGCACTACGAGCTATGAGTGTAATCTACCTATTCCTCACGGGTACACATTTCCATTACACAGTTTACTTCCCAAGTAGCATATTCATGTTCCATAACAATATATTAACTCATTTATTAAGCATAACAATAACTTGTTGAAAGAAAGTAAAGAGATGCATACATTCATAACATTATATAGTTATTACCGTGGTTCACCCCCTCTTGGGCTACGTCCACAAAGATTTGGCTCTTGGCTCTTTTATTATGGCAGTGCTGCATTTCCGGCACCACGTGCTTACAATTCCCCTCTTATGGGTAAGATCTATATGAGACGAACTAGATTGCACCAGGCTCTACAGCCTGCGAAATAATCCTCAGATCTACCTTCTCTCCTCCATTCTAGCTCAACATCTTACAAATATGGTACATACAGTCAAAATTGCATACCCCATCCGCTCATGCATAACTATAGTAAAAGATGGGATAACAATACTAACACCCTGAGCTAACACACAACTTTTCAACACAAAATAGTCGAACCACTACATGATACCTACGTATCTATATTTGTACATTTCAGGATCTTTAGTCGTTTACAAAGAATTCCAAAAACCCTAAACCTACCAACATTAGGTCTTCCTCCCATGCACACGTGTTGTTCTTCCTCCAGCTGTCGCTTTCCTTGTGCACGCTTTCTTGCATGCGCGCATGTTGTTCTTTCTCCATATGTTACTTCCGTTTCTGCACGATTTATTTCCCACGATCGTCCTTCTTTCCAATTTGGCCTGGTGCCAACAGGCCCCCAACACTGACATGTGACTTGTCTCGAGTCACCTAATCTTTCTAAGATTCCTCAATCTCCTCGGTGATCGTTTGGAACTTTTCCTTTAGCTCTGCTGCTTTTGTTAGTGCCTGTGCGACCTTCTCCTTAATGGTATCCACTACCTGCACTGCCACTTCGTCACTCAATAATTCTGCACACTCTGCCTGTGTCTATTCTATCTGTGTTCTAGCTCCTTCTGCCTGTGCGAGTACTTCTACTACCCATTCCTGCAGTGGCTCTATTTGAGCCTGACGCTCTTGTTTCTGCGTTTGTGCAGTGATAAGTTCTTCCTGCATCTTCTTTAGCTCTTGCATCCCTTTGAATCATTCTGGGATTGATATGTTCTTCTATCATTGTTTTAGTTCTTGGATCACTGCATTGGTCCTCTCCTCTTCCTTTTCCCAACATTGGACCTTCGGATCCTCTTACAACCTTGTCCAAAGTTGTGCTGCTTTATCGAACAATTCCATTGTTGTGATAACGTGCTGCTCTATCTCCTACGGTTGTGTTGTTTCTTCATGCTTCCTTTGCTCCTATACTATTGGTGGAGTTGTTGGTGTGAGATGTTATCGGAGACCCTCGACCTCCTTCTGATATTGATCAATTGCCTGCACAATCTGTTCGATGTTTTCTGCGGCTGGGAGTTCGTTTCCTTACGCAATGCTTGGAAGTTTCCTAGAAATTTCTCCTACTCTTCATTCTAGTTCATTCTTGCGTTCTTTCTCCTCCTGAGTTTCAGATTTGGCCTACTCACAATCTTTTTCCAGTGCTTCCCACTTCTTTGTTGCTTGTTGTAGCTCGACTAAGTTTTTATGTGCCCAAGATTGCATTTCGTGGTCAACGCTAACCTACAATTTGTATAGTTCCCTAGACGGAATCTGCGTCAAGAACAATTGGATGTGGTCCAAATCCTTCAGTGGTGTCTGTCCCAGGATTTCATCCATTCACAGCATGCTAGGTTTTATGTAGACTGTTTTATGTGCGTGTGGCATTGGAAGGACTAGGTCTCGTTCTTCTCCCTCCACTCTTTCATTGGTCTTTGTTGTCGATGACTCTATGCCTTTGCTGATACTTTCTCTCTGGGCCTCCCCGAGTGTCCTGAGGAGCTGTCCCATTTCTGCCAGCTCTTTTTGTAGTTTGTCCTTGTGATGTGATGCATGATCGAAGTCTTATGATAGACAGTCTTGGACCATTCTGGAAATCATTTCTCCATTGTCCTCCATGATCGTATAGTCCGGTGATGCTCATTGCACCTTTGATTTATTGTGCGTGCCTACTGCCTGTACAATCGGTCTCTTAGTTCCCCCTGGTTCTTGGTTGTCCATTCGTCGCTTTCTGCCCCTTCTGGGTTTCTATCTGCTTCGACCCTTTGTCTACATGAGTCAACTTGTTTTGGTCTGTCCTTGGTTTCTTGGGCACTAGGATTTGCGGAGGTTGTGTTTTCGCCTGCGCTGCCTCTCCTCTGCTGTTATTTTCGGTACTTCCCAGGGAATGGATGGGATTCTCCATTCATCAGGCCATTCGCTGATGACCATGTCGATTTCACCCTCTATGATGCAGTAGCGCATCCGTAGCCACTGTTTATCTAGATCCTGCCTTGGTTGTATCCACATGGCTTGATGTGTAGCCCAGAAGTTAGCGATGTCCCCATATTGCGTGACAGCCTCTGGTGTTATCCTCCATGATCGACTGATAACTTCCTGTATGTCTCGTAAGTATGCTTCAAATACGATTCCATTCTCTCTCTTATGCCTGGCCTGTGGCCCAGATTTGAGTAATAGATATCTCGCTCCCACTGGCTGCGGTCTAGTACAAAAAATTACATACTCTGGTTCCCGCCAGCCCATGAAGGATATGAGGGTGAGCAGACATGAGTAATGGAATTATGTACCGAGGTCCTATTCATCCTTTCAGTCCACTTGGAACAAGTTTAATATATAAGGTGCCCAACTCACGGAGGTGCCTTCTGCGCACTGAGCTACAACTGCAATGACTCCTGCTGGTACTTCGCCTTTGCGACATTTTCTTAACAATTTACAGGCTAAGATCTTTGCGCCCAATTGTGTCGCTGCATTGTTGATCGGTTTGATTATAATGCCTCTTGTTCCCCTGGAGGTACCATGTTTCTTCTTGATTTCCTCTGCTAACGCTTTCTCCTTGGATTTATCATCCATAATTAGTGCGGGATCCATGCCCCGGCTGGGTAGTCCTGTTATCTATGCGATAATCTCAACAGTTATGGGGATGGATTTGTCCAACCATATATCCCTTCCATGTGTGACTTCTAACAGCTGCTTGACGCATATTTTCGCGTATTGGCCTCTGCCAAAATGTGGAAGTTTGAGCAAACCTAAAATTCCTATTCTGTCTAGTCCAGCTGCCCACTGATGTGGCTAGCTAATCGTTTCTCCAAGTTGGTTTACCACTATGTTCTGCATAAAAAACCTCGACGCAAGTTATGATTACTTGGATTCGTCTGATACGTCATGGTTGGAATACTTGAGCTTCCTGACGTGACCCATTAGCTGTGGATCTACCTATACTCCATATGGTATGTGTGGTAGCACAATTTCTGCTGCCGATTTCTTGCAAGGTGAGCTCAACATCTGAACTCTGTCTCCCTGCTATGGTGGCTGGTTCAAAATTCCAACAACTCCCGGTTGCTCCCCTGTAAGCCACTCTGGCCAAGCCGAAGTAGTTCCAATGGTCTCCTCTGTTGGTTGACCTAGGCCGGGTACATGTGACTTGTCTGGTTGCATTGCTGCTCCCAGATTATGTGTCATTCTATTAACTACATGATTTCTTCAGTGCTTTCTGGTTGCACTTCCTGTTGGATTTCTGCTTCCTCATTCTGAGGCTCCTGCGCCACTGCTGGCATATCCTCTTTCATGGCCTCTCCTTGTGGCTGCCGAATCTCTTCCAGTATCGATGTAGATTTCATCGGTATCATCTCTGGGGATGGCATCTCGTCGATATCGGTGATCTCCGGCTGCTGCTGCTCGTTTTCTTCCAGTGGTCCTCGTGACCTAGTTTGAACCCTGGTCGGTCTGGCTTTCTGGCCTGGTTCTGCTAGCTTCGGTGGTGCCATAGTGGTGACTATCGAATTTTTTCTGCGTTCGAATGACTTTGGTGAGCTCTGTGGTCTTGCTCTGTCCGTTCTGGCTGTTGTTGCTCTCTCTCTATTCTCCTTTCATGAATAGACTAGTTTCTTTCATGCTCGCATGTTGTATGGGCTTGTCATGAAGCTTATCGAGGATGCTTCCTCCATGATGTGATTAATGCACCGTAACTGTGGGTTCAATGCATCTGCGAAAGTTTTGTACTTTCCATTACGCTTAGTTTTCCGTTTCTAGTTGGCATGTTTAATGTGATGTTCCATCAGTCCTTACCGTGCTTTAATTTCGCTTAGTGTTGTCCTATCATCATGCTTTTGCTGACTTTTCATTTCCCACTCATTTTTCTTTGGTATGTAACCATTGTCCTTGCCTTTGCTGCATTCGTGTTTCGAACATCGTGTGTCTTTTCTATCCTGGGTGTGCTTCGCGCTTTTTAGTTTTGTTTCCTCTTTTTGTTCTCTGTTTTGATTTTTTTTTTACTGTGCGGTGGGTGGTCGACTGTCCTTGTACAGCTTCAGTCGGATCCCATTGATCATTCCTCTAAGGTCTGCACCTACTAAATCTCTTAACTATACAGCTCCTTTGTTTGTTACATATTTTACCTCGTATGGTCCTAACCAATGCATTCTCATCTTTCCTAGGTGCTGAAATGATTTGTTGTCATAGAGAAATACTAGATCTCCTTCCTTGAACGTCTTCTTCTTGATGTGTCGATAATGCCAAGCTTTGTCTCTGGCCTTCTACACTTTTTGATGGAATCCTCTCAGGATTCGATCTTCCTCTATTAACAATAGTTGATTCAGCCTTTCCTGTATTGCACCTCGTTCGGTCATTTGTGTGATAGCTGCTATGTGTAAGCTGGGTACTAAAAATTCTAACGGCACTACTACTTCTTGGCCATAGACTAGTTTGAATGGTGTGTTCCCTGTCAACTTTTTGCATGTTGTCCTATACGCCCATAATACTACTGGTACTTTGAGGTCCCAGTCATCTCTGTTGATGTTACAGATCTTTGTTAGTGCATTCTCGAGAATTTTGTTGAAGTCTTCTATTGTACCATTTTCCTGTGGATGATATGGTGTTCTCTTCTGATGATGAACTTCAAACTCTTCGAGCATCGCACAGATGGTGTTTTTTATGAAGTGCATGCCTTGGTCACTCATCAAAACTCTTGGGCACCCAAGACTAGTAATTACTTGTTCAAATAAGAAGTGTGTAGTTATCTCTGCGCTGTAGTCTTTCACTGGTGCGGCTTCCGCCCATCTTGTTAGGTATTCTGTCACGGTGATGATGTATCTTGCCCCTGTTCTTTTGGCTAGTGGGTTAATTGGTCCCACAAAGTCTATTGCCCATTTATCAAATTTTTGTAATGTCACTTGCGGTCGTAATGACATCTTGTCCCTTCTGTTGGGTTTGCCTATCCTTTGACAGACATCACATCTCTGATAGTAATATTTCGAGTCTATGTGGATCGTTGGCTGCCATAATCCTGCGCGGAGTACCTTCTGCATGGTAGCGTTTCTTGCATAATTCCCTCCTTTTATTCCCTCGTGGGATTCTGCTAAAATTCTTAGTCGTTTATGCTCTAACACGTACCTTTGCAAGATGCTATCTGTGCCCATCTTGTATAGATGTCCTGCAATCAGTTGGTAGTCGGCTGCACAGACTACTAGGTTCTTCTTCTACGCGGTGGTATATTATTGGGGTGCGATACCTGTGCTCAAGTACTAGATGATCTCTGCAAAGTAGTCATCAACAATTTGTACTGAGAATAACTATGCATCCAGAAAGTTATCTTCTAAGTTCGTGGGTTCTTCTCCATTTGTGATCCGTAATAGGTGGTCAGGTCCTGCATTTAGTTTTTCTGATTTGACTATTACTTTGAAGTCAAATACCTGAAATAACAATAACCATCGACAGATTCTCCCCCCCAACACTGGCTTGTTGACTAGGTATTTCAGGGATGAGTGATTTGTAAACATCTTAAAATGTTTTCCCAATAGGTAATGTCTGAACTTCTGCAGTGCGTAAACCATAGCTAGGCCTTCTCTTTCCGTCGTGTTATAATTTTGTTCTGAATCTCATAGTTTTCTGCTTGCGAATGCTATCGGGTGATCCAAGTCTCCTGCTCCTGGCTACGCCAATATAGCTCCAAGTGCCATCGTTGATGCATCTACATGCACATGGAATGTCTTTTCCCAGTCTGTAAATACTAATATTGGTGCAGTAACCATCTTTTCCTTCAGAGTATCCAGACCGTGTTGACACTCGTCGTTCCATTGGTACTTTGTATCCTTCCTTTGATGAATTTTTTGAAGTATCTGGTGTGTCCTAACGTTGCTCTTAACTGGCGCACTGTTTTTGGTGCTGGTAAGTTCACAATGACTGTGATCTTTTCCGGATCAACTAGTAAGCCTTGTTTGCATATTATGTGGCCCAATAGTATCCCAAATGGTGTTCCAAATATGAATTTATTGATATTCAATGATATCCGGCACCATCTGCATCGTTCCAACATTATTTGTAACACTTCCACATGGTGTTTCAATAGACTATAGATTGTCCAGTCATCCAGGTAGACTTTGAGAAATTGATGGATGAATTATTTAAATGATGCAATAACCACTCTGGAGAATATGGCGGGTGCATTCTTTAGTCCAAATGACATGACTGTGTACTGATAAGATCCCCATTCCATCGTGAATGTGGTCTTGTATCTGTCGTCCTGTGCTATCTTAATCTGATGGTAGCATGAGAATCCATCGGTGAATGAGTAAGCTTCATGTCCCCCCACATTCTCTAACACTTAATCTGTGAATGGTGTAGGGAATGGGTTGTGTAGGCATGCATCATTAAACTTCCTCAAGTCAACGCATATCCTATCCATTTTCCTTGTTTCTTGTTCTGTACTACCATCAGGCTTATCCATTTTGATTCCTTGACTGGTTCGATTATGCTGGCTTTGAGCATCCGTTCGAACTCCTCTTTAACTTTCTGTTTATATATGGGGTTCAGTCTATATGGTCGATGTCTAATCGGTCTCACTTCAAGTCTTAGTGGTATCTTCATCTCTCCCAGTTCTCTTGCTATACTCTTCATATCTATAAATGTTGTAGGAAACAAGTCGCTGTATTCACGCAACAACTCTATGATGCTTTCTACTATTGGCTCATCCCAATAGTCTCCAATGCTAGCCATTTTGGGATGTTCAGCTGTTTCGATGTTAAATTTATTTACCTTGATTGGCATGGAAATCACTTCGGATTCTATGGGTGGTCCCTCCACATCTCTTTTGCCTTCTACTTCTTCAATCTGAATATCGTGTAGGTCATCTTTGTCTGGTGCTTCCTCTTGTACATGGTAACATGACAGTAGTTCCTTGACTGTCTTCTTATTTCATTGTTCTTCTTCTATGATAGTTTCTATTTCTGGTTCTTTGATGAATATTACTCCCTTATCCGTTTAAGGGATACATCTATGTTGGAGTTCTCATGCTCGAATGAGAAAGTGACTGTGAAGTTCTGCTGCAATATTGGCCATGTTGTAGTTCCTTTGCACAATTCCTGGTCTGTGTACCAGTTCGCTGGTATGCCCTCTAAAGTATGTATGAAGTGATGAGGCCATTCCTCAAGTGGTTTCATTTTCCATAGCGTTCTACGCGCCTCCAAGTGCTCCGATGGTGCTCCGTTTCCATCGTACTTATGTTGTTTATTGTTTTTGTGTTCTGCGTTGAACCTTATGCGCAGTAACCGCTTACATTGATACCAGTTTGTGATAATATCCTTATGTGTGCCCCACCATCTTGCGGGTGTGTCTTTGAGTGATAAATCCAGTGCTCGTAGCCTCTGGTTCTCTAACACTTCTTCTTCGTACTGTGTCAAGAATGTTTCCAAATCATTTAGTCCATGGAAATTGGGTGGTTCTCTTATTTCTATGCCTATCCACCGTACTACGCGGTCTATTCTTGCACATCTTCTCGAGGATACTTCGTGTAGTCTCTTCTGCCAATTTTCTAACCTGATGTCTAAAGTCTATTGCACATGAAGTAATCCTCCACCAACTGAGTACACCGTCTGTAGTTGGGTTTACATAATCCTCATTGGGCGAAGTTTCTCTGTACAATTGGACGATATCCTCTAAGTCTAGTCAAGTGGGTTCTACGAACCTCTCCCCTTCTGATGGATCTAGTGGTGCTATGACCTTATAATATCCAGATTCAAATGTCATTTTCCTTGTTTTAAAGTTAATTATGGTCTGTTTGTCAAACACCCAATCCAGACCGAGTAGTGTCGGGTATGGTGTTGTGCCATCTACTATTTCGATGACTTCAAAGTCTGCTTTAGTGTGCACTCCATCAAGATCTATTGTTACTCCTTTCAGTCTACCTATTGGTAGGACTCTATTCTAGTTTGCTAGTTTTAATTGGACATTTGAGTATCCCAATGTTGGCTCTCCCATGCATTTCCAGGTCTTCTTTGGTAGTACATTCACTTCGGATCCTAGGTCTAGTATAATGTCTCCCATATTGAAATCCCCAATGTTAGCATTTAGTCTAAATTCCCTACTTGTTCTTCTTCAGGTGTGTAGGTGATTGATGGTTTTTGGTTCTAGATTTTATTCTGTCTCGCTGCTACATTTCTCTAGTATGTTTTGCAATATTTTCACACATGAAGGATCACTTAATACTTTTACGCATGATTGTAAAAAACCTTTGATTGTACTTACTTATGCCTTGGGTTGCATTCCGTTGGTATGATCCAATGATGGCCGAATTTTGTATTTTGGGGCTTCCTTAACTGGTTGCGTAGTCAAAGTCAATGCTGTGTCTACCTTCTAAAATTCTTGTCTAGCTTCCCTAAAAGTCTCCTTTTCTTTAGGTGCGTCGAACTTCTTCTTGGGGTCAGTGTTCTTCTTTATCCATTGGTTCTGTGCTGGTTCTTGTCGGACTGCATCGTTTCCTGTTTTCGTTCCTCCACGAGTGACTATATTGATGTTCCATCCATCATCCCTTGCTTCGGCTAAAATCCATTGAACATTCTAATTGTTCTGGTTCCTCTTTTCCTGGATCTTTACTAATAGTGTCAGACATTTGATCCATATTATTTTCGGCACGAAATGAGATCGGAGATATAATAAAGAAATGCACAGAGATATCACGTATATCCAATAATATAACAGAAATATATTAGAGATGCAACCATAAACACAGAGATACAATAATACACGATTTCTATTAATGAAATAAATGTACAGAAACTGTAAAAATACATAGTGAAAGACTCGCTAGAATGGTGACAGTTTATCTCTGAGAAGAGATGTGACAGCTACTCGCATTCGCAAGAAGATGGTTACAATGAGGCTCTGAAGGCCTTTTTACAATAAGAAGGAATGTCAAAAACCCTAGACATCCAAAAACCTAACCCTAGAAGATGAAGCGCCAAAAGTCATGTGGGCCCCCATTTGGGTAAGTTAGTACATCAACTTTCTGGGGTCGTAAATTTTTCATACGATCTCCGTTTTAGGCGTATGATAGCCTGTTGGAAAGGTATCATCGAGGAGATTCATTTTAGCCTCAATATCAAAGGAACTTCCATATTGAAAACCTGTTTTCCCAAAAAACATCATTTAGGGCCTCAAAATGGCCACATAAGTTAAAACCTGCTAAAAATAGTAAATTGCCAAAATTGCTATAAAACTGTTTTGAGCCAGTCGAACAAGGTGGGTGGCCACTGATATCCACCTGGATCAATCCTCCCTCCTTATGAATCAATGGTATCCATTGCATTGAGTTTCCTGGCGAGAGGGAAAAGCGTTTGTTGAATCTGCATCTTGGTGAGTTGCTTGCCTTGCTGGAGACGTCACACTGCTCAGTTTGTGGAAGTCTGTCATGAACTTGTTGAGATTGAGGTTGTTCAACAAGTTGAGATACATGAGAGGACGGTGTGCAGAAGAAATATTTGTGCTTTGTTGCATCCTTGTCGACCTGCTTTTGTTGGATAGAAGGTGCTTGGGGCGAGGTTGTAGTGGTTGCAGTGTCCTTCTGTTCTTCTTTTGAACAGATTGTGAAGAAGCTAAATTTTGCAGTATGAGATACTACCTTGTGGCACATTTTAGGTGGAACAGTAGTCAGAACTACCTCTAGTATTCTTTAGAGATGTCCCCCCAAAGTAACAATGACACTACTGGGTCGAGACTCATAAACAACATGGTGCTTCCACATATATGGCTGGCCCAAGAGAACATCACAGACATCCAGTGGGGCAACATCACATAATACCTCATCCTTGAAGGGTTGGATGACGTATGACAATTGACATTGTTGGCTGACACGAAGATCACGTCCTTGGCGAAGCCACCCGTTGTTGTATGGATGCGGGTGTGGTGTTGTCGACAATCCCAATTGTTGGATGACCTCTGCTGAGATGAGGTTCTTTTGGCTTCTGCTATCAATAATAAAATGCAGCGGGGTCCCCTTCACCCACATTTGTGAATGAAAAAGGAGCTCCCCCTCTTCGATATCTGTTGGTTCTTCTGGTTGAATTGTTGCGGTCGTGACAATAACAGTGGGGTCTGCGTCAATGATCTGTTCTTTACCAGTATTTTCAGAATCAGATTTTGAGTCAGGGTTCGACTCCTTGTCTTTAATCTCGACCACCAGTGACTATTTTGAGAGACATTCATTGGTGTTGTGCCAGGGGATTTTGTGAAAATCACACCATTTTCAAGTGTCCTTCTTTGTCTTCCCATGACCCTTCTTTTCCTGTGTCTTGGACTGGTTTTCGGGAGACTGTTTGTTAGGGTTGTCTTTGTCATACTTTGGTTGTTGCGAAATTGCAAACTCGAACTCTCGTTTGTTCTGGTGCTTAAATTTCTGCTTGATTTTAACAGCATATTGATAAGCAACACCGAGTGATGATATGTCCAGAAAATCCATTTCAGTCTGGATGTATTTGTGTAGAGCCCCATGGTATTTCACAACCAATTGTCGCTCGAAGTCTTTGATACCCAGCTTGGTGTGCAAGGTATGGAAGGTATTGGTGAATTCCAGAACTACTTGGCCCCTCTCTTGCCACAGTGTGGTCCATCTCATGTACTGGTCCTCATAGTTGCTAAGAGGGTAATACTATTCCTTTACCGCATCCACAAAAAAATCCCAAGTGGGATCGACCCCAAATATTCCAGACTCCTCTATGGAACTTTGCTCCCAGTAAGTTTCCCACCAATGTTTGACATGAGGGAGAGCTTTAAGGAGTGTGAAGGTGATCTTTTCTTTTTCGGAAAAATTGTGAACAAAGAAATAACCTTCTAGTAGAGTTAACCGTTTTTTCTAGAGCTTCTGCATCTATCTGTCCCTCAAATACAGGAATATCAAAATTAACTTTTACATTGAAAGGCGAGGTGCCTCCAAAGTGGACGCTTGATGAAGATGTGTCTGATGCTATCGACAATCGTTTAAGGATGTGGGAAAAAATCTCCATCATTTCATCCCTCTGTCGCGTGAGAGCTTGTTCAAGCGATAGATTGATAGGATCGTCTACTCCGTCGTTTTTCTTTTCTTCTGCCATTGAGGGTTTCTTGGGTGTGCAAGAGCGATTGTCTTCAAGAGAGACAATCTCGAGACCCAACTTGCTATACTCGGACCTCGTTGGGGACATGCACTGAAAAAAACGATCAAGAGAAGCCTGCTCTGATACCACTGATCCAGATCATTTTCGGCACGAAATGAGATCAGAGATATAATAAAGAAATGCACAGAGATATCGTGTATATCCAATAATATAAGAGAAATATATCAGAGATGCAAACATAAACACAGAGATACTGTAATACACGATTTCTATTAATGAAAGAAATGTACAGAGACTGTAAAAATATAGAGTGAAAGACTCGCTAGAATGATGGCAGCTTATCTCTGAGAAGAGATGTGACGGCTACTCACATTCACAAGAAGATGGTTACAATGAGGCTCTGAAGGCCTTTTTACAATAAGCAGGAATGTCAAAAACCATAGACATCCAAAAACCTAACCCTAGGAGATGAAACGCCAAAAGTCATGTGGGCCCCCGTTTGGGTAAGTTAGTACATCAACTTCTCGGGGTCGTAACTTTTGCATACGATCTCCGTTTTAGGCGTATGATAGTCCATTGGAAAGGTATCGTCGAGGAGATTCATTTTAGCCATAATATTGAAAAAACTTCCATATTGAAACCTTTGTTTCCCAAAAAACATCATTTAGGGCCTCAAAATGGCCCCGGAAGTTAAAACCTGCTAAAAATAGTAAATTGTCAAAATTGCCAGAAAACTATTTTGAGCCAGTCGGACAAGGTGGGTGGCCACCGATATCCACTTGGATCAACATTCCTCTGTCTCATGATCCGATGTGAGACAATACATACAAGTCACTGGTGGTAGTGGACATTCTCGTGAATAATGTTCTAGTTGCCAAAAATTGTGACATGTGACTGGTCCTCTGCCACGTCCAAAACCTCCTCTGGCTCATCCTCCTCCTCGGTCACCTCTCGACGCGTTATACTGTGGTGTCTGATTATACTGTGTGGTATTGTACTAGGGCTGTACCGGGTTGTACTACGGATACACATTATTGTAGAGTTGGTATTATACTACTATTGTGCAACGTTGTATGGGGTTGGGGATTGGTTGAACTAGGGCACTGCTTGCCTAGTCATCATTTTGGCCTGTACTCTATATGCATCTGATGCTCTTTTCCGCATCCGATCCATAGTTCTGCAATATTTTTCGTCGTGGCCCACTGACTTACAAAAGGTGCAATATGAATTCTTTGGAACTATCTGGTATTTCTGCATCATCGTCGTGATCGCTAACTGCGTGAGTTTGGTGTCTTCATCAGTGATCTGTTTTTCCTCCCAGATATTTGCACAAATGAACAAGTGCTTCTCATGATCTTCTGCTGCTTCTCCTCGAAATTCTGGTAATCTAATAGTGGGATCGTGTCCTGCCATTCTAAATATTGAATTGTTACCTTCACTGTGCGGTGTAGATACTTGACTAATACTGCCTGAACTCGCTCCTCCAGTTGTTTCTCCTACAATATATGTACTTCTTTTTGTTGGACTTCCTCTGAACTTCAGTTGTATAAACAATGGTGTTCTCTTTGGTGTATTGGTCACACATGGATTTGTGGGTTCCACACTGACATTAATATGGATAGGATGGCCCCCTTATCCTCCCATTCTTAGGCCTCTTGTTTCCTCTCATAAGTTGCGCGCGGGATTTCCCCAATTTCCTCCACAGCCCGAAGATCCTCTACCTCTTCCTCATCGCTTGCCAAGCTCTCCCTCGCGGTTATGGCTCTCTTCTTGGTATTCACCTTATATTGACAGGGTACTTTTCTACGTGTCATTCCTCATGATGCCAAGATCCACTGATGTTGGCCGTCATCCATTAAGATCGGGTCCAAGAATTCCTCCTTCTTCTTTCCTTTATCCTGGCCTTCTTCCATTTATCCTCTCTTTGTCAGTGCTTCCCCCCTTCCCCCATGCACGCAGGGAAGTCTAGTTGTCTGATGCCATTGTCATTACACTTTTGTTATATAGAAATATTTTAATAGAAGTATATAGTGATTGAATGTACCTTCCTTGATGTCTGCATAGAAATTCTTGCTCTGTTGCACTGTATGACTTCGTTGTGTCAACGAAAAACTCTATGATGAAGCTTGCCACAATACTGTCAAGCCAAAAGTCAGTTGCGCGGGTGAATTTGTTGTTCCCATGTTGTAACTGCTCAACCTGTACTGGGGTCCAATCTAGCTGTTGGATTCGGTTCGTCGCATGGTTATCTTTCAACCTTAGTATCCACTCCTGCAGTAGGTGGGGAAAATAACAGAAAAAGACTTCGTGTAAATTCGTAAAAATGTATTTATCCAAATATTTGCGAGGTGTGATGCTAGAGTTTCTATTGTCTTTCTAGGAAAACTCTAGCTCTTTGGTTCACAACCATCCTTCGATTTCTACTTTTGTGGGGTTCCAAGGTCTCAATATTCCCGTCTAATGGCTCATTGTTCTTTTGTTTCGCTCATTCATTTCTCGTTCACTCTATCTCGCCTACTCAGTCCTCTCTCGTTCCTCTTAACACCGCAACAGAACCATTTGTTGGTTATCCTTCATTCTCTAGTCGGTCTTCTCAACCTATCTATCTGAGTTATTGACCCAGGTTTCATGTCATTCGGGTTTCCAACAAAGCCTCTAAAACTATCGTCCCTCCTGGTAAACCAAAAGGCAACACAGTACACGGAATGTACTGCACAGTCTCACCCGAGATAGCTTTAAATGGGTGGTTGTAAGACTCAGGTGTTTACAACCTAGGATTGAGTATGAGATAGGGGTTTATTAACCAGAGCCATGCACTACAAGCTATGAGTGTAATCTACCTATTCCTCACGGGTACACATTTCCATTACACAGTTTACTTCCCAAGTAGCATATTCATGTTCCATAACAATATATTAACTCATTTATTAAGCATAACAATAAATTGATGAAAGAAAGTAAAGAGATGCATACATTCATCACATTATACAGTTATTACTGTGGTTCACCCCCTCCTGGGCTACATCCACAAAGATTTGGCTCTTGGCTCTTTTATTATGGTAGTTCTGCATTTTCGACGCCACGCGCTTACAATTCCCCTCTTATGGGTAAGATCTATATGAGGCGAACTAGATCGCACCAGGCTCTACAACCTGCGAACTAATCCTCAGATCTACCTTTTCTTCTCTGTTCTAGCTCAACAACTTACAAATATGGTACATACAGTCAACATTGCATACCGCATCCGCTCATGTGTAACTACAGTAAAAGATGGGATAACAATACTAACACCTTGAGCTAATACACAACTTTTCAACACAAAATAGTCGAACCTCTACATGATACCTACGTATATATATTTATACATTTTGGGCTCTTTAGTCATTTACAAAGAATTACAAAAACCCTAACCCTACCGACGTTAGGTCTTCCTCCTATGCATGCGTGTTGTTCTTCCTCCAGCTGTCGCTTTCCTTGTGCACGCTTTCTTGCATGCGCGCGTGTTGTTCTTTCTCCAGTTGTTACTTCCGTTTCTGCACGCTTTCTTTCCCACGATCATCCTTCTTTCCACTCCAGCCTAGTGCCAACAGGAGGCAATGACCATAATAAATTATTCCAATAAGAAGAGACCTAATTCTCACAAAACTAATAAACATCCCACTAGTTTTATAGACAAAAGTAAGGTAGTGGACACATTCATAGAAAGCCAAAAAAAACTTGGATTTGACTAAGATGCATCCATGGCTTGAAGCTATTATGAGAAGTAAAGAATATATTTAGGAGAATAGTGCCAGGGAACTAGATCTATAACATTTCAATATGAATTAGTTACCCTACATAATGCCAATTAAGATAGGAAGAAAAAGGAGATGATGGTTTCTAGAATAAAATTAAAAGGAAAGAGCATGATATAAAAAGTAAACACTGAACTTGATCTCAGAAACTTGAACGCATCAAAAGATATTTGATTGCATGAAGCTACTGGAGATATACTTAAACAAAAGATATTTGATTGCATGAAGCTACCAGAGATATACTTAAACATTATTTGGATGAGAAGGAAAGGAAAATATAATACATGCAATAAAAGTGGATTGGATTTGAGAACATCTTTAATCCTCAACCCTTGTTGGTTGAACCATTAGATATACAAGCTCTAATTGACGAAGGAGATATTCAAAAGAGAATAACCAATGTCCAAGTTGTTGATATTGGTAGTAAAGAAAACTATGGCTTCTAGTTTGGAAGACATATCAAAATTTATTTTTGACATTTCATTGTTGTTGATAGGACTCTTACACTAGGGCATACGGCTATTGCATTAAAGAAAACACTACATTCTAAAATAGAGAAAGATATCTACTTCAATGCTAATTATTTCGATTTATTCATGGACAAAGTCAATATTGTGACCCCTATTGAAATATGAAAATATAATCTTTCATCATATCAAAGATTTCTTGGAATAAAAAAAATGTAAGAATTACAGGAAGAGAATACTCAAAGGATTGATTAAATACTTCTATAGCATCGAGAAACAAAGATGTAACATGTTCTTCAACACAAAAAATATGACAACACATTTGGAAGGTTCTTCATTGAAATTCTTGATTCTTAGTTGATAACTGAGTAGGCCTTTAACATTAAGGTAGCATGATAACTAAGTAGGCCTTTAATATTAAGGTAGCATGAATTAAGAAGACCTTTGTGTTGATTTTGAAAGTCTAAAGAAATTTTCATCAAAAGAGATTAGGATATGGCTCATCGATTTTTTCATAGATTAATTTGGCATAATGACATTATTGGATATCATTCCATCACACTATATGGTATGGAACATGGGGTGAATTAGATTAGTGTTAAAGAGGAAACTAGTATGGGCCTACAAAAGGAATTTACTAAAAAATGTGGATTGATTAGTGTTCAACTCATGTGTACATTAATAAATACCAATCGATAACTAAATTTTTTGTTCTAATCTATGAGAGCCCCATCCCACCCTCTAGAGGCAAATGCATTGCTTTTTCACATTTTTTCTAAGATCAACATTTTCGTTCCGATGGTGAATATATTTTAGATACAACAACAATGATTGTGTAAACCTAGATAAACTTTCTTTCTATTTCTTTTATATCATGTCTGGAACACACACACATATAAGGCCCTTGACGGATGACAACCCCACCTTGAACTTAAAATTTTCAAAGTTCATGTTAATTTTTTATCATCATTAATTTGATGATGCTTCGAGTCTTTTTAATATATATATATATATATATATATATATATATATATATATATATATATGGGAAGATATTTTTGTATTTTCCTTATAGGAAATCAAATACTTCATATTTTTCAATACATGTACATCATATTGATCTATAAATTGTCATGGATATTCTACTAAAATGGTTCATCACAAAGGATCTTTCAAGATTTTGAAATATTGTATTATTCAATTTATTTCTTTAGATCCTAGATTTATTATTACTAGCTTAATGCTCAAATTTATGAAAATAATTTTGAAATATGAAAATGAAAGAAAAAGAGCACACCATCCACACAAATGAACAAAAGATGTATCATTGAAAATTCGATACGGGAGAAAACCCAATTAGAAGGCGAGGCCTATACTTTGCTATCTTTTCTTCAATTATGAAAATGCAAATACAAAGAAAGGGACACTCACTATGGAGTTTCCTTTGACATTGTGACATGAATGGATACTACAAAAATTATTTCTCCTTTGTTATGCTCTCAAATCCCACTCCTAAATTCTCTACTCAACTATGGAACAGGTATAATGATAAAATAATGGAAGCCCCTTTCTTCCTAGTAGCCCAATATTTAACATAGCCTAATAGTCATCTAGGGTGAGGGTTTTTGCATCGTCAACCCTCAATTAGTGTTAAGGTTTTGGACCTTATAGAATCTTCTTGAAATTCCACATGTGACTAGCCCCACATGTGTGAGTAATGGGGTATGATGTGACATACACTTGGTACCATGGTGGTCAACATGGTAGGTCAACTTGCAGAAGAGATAACTTCCACATACAAACTCTAATTGAGGTGATTTTCAAATCAATGGAAATCTCTTGGTGTGTAGAATAACATCGTTGGGTTAGGATATATGCTTGCAAAATTTTTACCCCAAAAAGTGATTTTTGATACCTCAAAATGACTTTAGAAGGTTTTGAAACCCGAATATCCAAACTAGGACTTGCTACTAAAATGGGCCATGCAAGTCAATTCTTCCAATTTTTTCACCCAAAAAGTACCAAGATAGATGAAAACTTATATAATGATTCATTTTAGATCACATGTTTTATCTCTATGAATAATTTAGTCAACCCTTCATCTACTTGGTGGGTGACTACACTATAAATCTGGGGCACTACTTAACTTGGCATTGTTCAACCCCCCTTAATTTTTATATGGTTATTTGACCATTGAATGAAAACGACTTTATTTATAGTTTGAAAAGTGAATAGTAAACCTTGGGATCTTTGGTTAGTTTTCATAATATATTAATAAAGAAGTAAACATTGTCATAAAAGAGAAAATACCATGTATCCTCCTATTTAATCAACATTCTAAATACTTATTTATTTTATTATATATATGAACAAACAAACAAATTTAAATTATTTTTAATGAAACAAAACCAGAAGGCTTGAATTAAATTTAATGACACTAGTATAATTTTTTCTTAGCACCATTGTTATTTCATTATCATATTTTAGTATTACACATTCACATGGAAGGAATAAACATAGTGGCTACATATAAGAGGGATTGGAGGCTCCCTCAAAGTTGCCTCGTTTCGTAGATTACTGGATCGGACTAGACCGAATATCATATTCTTACAAGAGACTCTTACGGATGAAAAGAAAGCGAGAGATTTTGTGTTGCAACTTCGTCCTACTTGGGCTGCTACCGCAGTCAACTCATTAGGCACTTTGGGTGGGTTACTGGTAGCCTGGGATCCCTGTGCCTTTGATATGATTCCATTTTTTTACTGTTGGCGGTATATTGCTAAAGGGTAGCTGTATTCAGTCAAAGAAGAAGTTGGCACTCCTTAATATCTATGGGCCTTGCAAAGATCGGAAATGTTTCTGGAATTCGTTAGCCAGTAGCAACATTCTAGCTACCCAAAAATTACTTGTGGAAGATGACTTGAACTTCATCTTGTCCTCGGAGGAAAACTGGGGTGGGTCCTTTGTACCAGGTGCAAATGAGTATTTTTTCAGAAATTTCTTATCTTCCATGAAGATAGTTGATCTCAAGCCAACCAAGTTGGTCTCTACCTGGCGTAATGACCATGCAGGTCTATCTGTCATTGCTAGAAGGCTAGATAGGTGCTTGGTTACCGAAGATTTCTTAAACTCTTTGGGCCAGTCAAGAACGTGGGTGGAATACCCTTTTATTTCAGACCATGCTCCTATTCTCATCCAAACGGAGGATCCTCCCATTTACAATGCTTTCCCTTTTAAGTTCAATTCACAATGGCTACAGAATGAAGAATTCATTAATCTGGTTCACACCTTATGGAAAGATCCCCGATTTTTGGTGGAAGGTAACGAGCAGAACCAAATTGTGTGGAAGCTAAAAGAAATAAAGAAACAAACAAAAGGATGGATCAAAGAGGTTAAGATACGCGAAAAATTCCAGTTTAAAAACTGGGAACTGAATATCGAGCAGTTGTTGTTAAAATCGGCAAATGGTCCATTATTGTGGGACGAAGAAAGGTCTCTCCAAGAGATGGAAACAAACATAAACAAATTCCTTAGGGGAGAAGAGTAGGTCTGGAGAATTCGAAGCAGGATAACATGGATAAAGAGTGGTGACGCAAACACAAATTTTTTTCACAACTTGGCTAGCTATAACAGGAACCGAAAGCATGTCTGGGATCTAGACTCAAGAATTGGAGAAATTATAAGAGGGTAGCAAGAGATTGAAGAGGAGGCAGTTTGTTATTTAAATTTTTTTTCAAAGTAAAACCAATTCCCAATGTATCGGATCTAGTTAGGCTTTCCAGCATGTACCCCAAGATGGTGATTGAGGATGAAGTAGACCTACTCTTTAAACCAGTTACACTGGAGAAAATTAAATCTACTCTAGAAAAATTTCAAAAAGAAATAAGCCCTGGGCCTGATGCTTGGACATCATAGTTCTTCATCTTTTTCTTTGATCTTATGGGCGAGGATCTTCTCGAGATGGTGGAAGACTTGAGGAAAAAAGGACATCTTTTCGAAGCGCTTAACTCGACCTTTCTAGCCCTTATTCCGAAGGTTAGTAAGTCGGGATCTTTCGACAACTTTAGACCAATATCATTATGCAATCTCATTTATAAGTTAATCTCAAAAATCCTTGCTAATCGGATAAAGCCGATTCTATCAAAGTGTCTTTCATCTGAACAACTAGGGTTTCTAAAGAGGAGAAGGATTCAAGGTGCCATCGGCTCGGCCCACGAAACTCTTCACAGCATTAAAAAAAAGAATATTAAGTCCCTGGTCCTGAAATTAGATCTGAAAAAAGCATACGACAGCGTAGATTGGGAGTTTTTAAGGGTGATTTTACTCATGGTAGGCTTCGGGGTAAATATTACAGACTGGATTATGAGTTGCGTTTCTAGTGCTAGTTTTGTTGTTTTAATCAACGGAGAGGCGACTGACTTCTTTAAAAGTTGGAGAGGACTTCGTCAAGGTTTCCCTCTGTTCCCGTATCTGTTCTTATTGATTATGGAAGGGCTTAGCCTGATGTTCTCTAGAGGCAGCATCAATCATATCATTTCTGGGATTAAGGTAACAAATCAATTAAAAATCATTCATCTAATGTTTGTAGATGATGTGCTGGTTATGTCTAAGGCAGACCCGTTAGAGTGGCGAAGGATTTCTGACATTCTCCAAACCTTCTGTGGAGTTTCGGGAATTTGCATTAATTCTTCCAAAACAACGGTCCAGTTCTAGGGACTTGAAGAGCAGGAGTTAAATCATCTGAAAGCAATATTACCTTATACTTTTTCAAATTTAATCTTTGGATTCAAGTATTTAGGCTACTATCTAAAGCCTGAAGCATCAAAAGCGGAACACTGGGGATGGCTGGAGGCCAAGATTGAAAAGAAAATAGGTCTCTGGTGCAACCAATGGCTATCAATTGGAGGCAGATTAATCTTGGTAAAATCAATATTGGAGAACCAGTTCGTTTTCTGGATGTCGATGGAATTGATTCCGAAATCTGTTTTAAATCGGATCAGGCAATCCATGTTCGAATTCCTGTGGAGTGGTCAGAGGGCAACGCACCGCATCCATCTCTGTAGATGGGATCTCCTGGCTCGTCCAAAGCACTGTGGGGGATGGGGGCTTAGGAACCTCTCAACTTTCAACACGACTCTATTGGAAAATTCTTTATGGAGGGCGCTCATGGTGGAAAGCATATGACACAAAATACTAGTTGACAAATACTTGGGGGAATTATCAGTGGTAGATTAGCTTCGTAAAACATCCCACAAACAATAGAATGTTTCCAGCTTCTGGAACGGATTGACAAAGAGAATTTTTGTTATTCTTCATTGGCTAAGGTGGAGCCCAGTCTTGAGAACCTCGGTGTTGTTGGGCAGGGATCTAATAGCTGGATTAGAGAAAAACTCTATTCTCTCATACGAGTTACGATCACACCTGTTAGAAAAGAGAATTACAGTCCCGAGCCAGAGAACCCGTTTCCGACTCTCCAATTCTTGAACAGTGGCGTACGAGCGATTCTTTGGGTTTAACCAGTCAAAAGGCAACCGAATGGAATCGCTTTTTAAATGCACTTTGAAGTGCAGGAGTTACGCTCAGGCCAGGGTTGGACTCCTTGGTCTGGACCGTGGGGGATGGATCGAGCATTCTCTCTACACAAAAACTTTAACAAACTCTTATCAGCCCTTTGAATTTCCATTGTGATCACTCCTGGCTACCAAAACTGTGGAAATGGCCTATGTAGCTTAAAATAAAAATATTCGTATCGCTGACAATCTCTGACAAGATCTTAACGTGGGAGGCACTGCAAAGGAATGGATGGGAAGGCCTAGGCATATGTCAGTTATGCAAATGTAATTTAGATCGGGGGAGCCACCTATTAATAAACTGCCCCTTCACATTGGTCGTTTGGAATCAATTGTATTCCTTCTATAATCTAAATGGTCTGTGGGTGGGCAATTCGGTTTCTGAATGTTTTAGTGAGTGGACACTAAACAAAGTGGCTCCAGTAAGCCTGGCAGCCATAGCATGTTGGAACATATGGCTGGGTGGGCAATTCGGTTTCTGAATGTTGTAGTGAGTGGACACTAAACAAAGTGGCTCCAGTAAGCCTGGCAGCCATAGCATGTTGGAACATATGGCTGGAGAGGAATAAGGCAATTTTTGAGGGTAGCACTCCTTCTCAACTCTCAGTGGTGAAAATAATTTCAGCCTCCTTTACCTGGCAGCCTGCAGTCTTTAAAAATATCTCGAAAATAATTTGTGATTTTATTCATATGGAGTGCGTAACTATGGCATGTTTCGATGGAGTGGCTATCTCTTCCGAGGAGTGTTGTACAACAGGTGGCATTTTAAAGACTAATGCATCGAGGGTTACAAAATGGTACATGAATTGCGGAGCAAGTACCAACACTAAGGCACAACTCATGGGTTTGTGGGCATCACTTTCCTTGGCATTTCAATGGGCTATCAAAAAATTACAAATTTTGGGAGATTCAAAAGTAATTATAGACTGGATAAACCAAAAGGGTAGTCTCCAAATGGTGAATATCGAAGGCTGGAAATTAAAAACAAAGAATCTGGTAAGAAATTTTGAAGAAATTAGTTTCCAACACATTTTCAGGGAGCACAATAAAGAGGCAGATCAACTGTAAAAAAAGGGTATTGAAAGAGTCCAAAGGAAGACGGACGGTTTATCATTGGGAAAACGGGCAAAAAAGCAACAAAACCCATCTTAATATCTTTGAAAATTAAGCTGTAGGGTTTTCATTGTGTGTTTTCAGAAGATTACGAGAAAGGCATCATCAAGCTATGAAAACCGTGCAAGTTAAATCCTATAGAGGGATTTTTTCCGGGAGAGAACAACGTTATTGTAACAATTTTGTGTTCTTGGATCTGATCCATCCCTGAAAAGTGCAGTATCGTTATAGATTGTAAAAWTTTTTTTACCTAATATAATTTTTTGATATTTTTTTATTGGAAAAAAAGCAATGCTTGCAATAAGAATATATTTTACCAGCTCCCGAGGAGATGATCTCACTGGGGCACACAATTACTATGATCTATGGGTTTTCGATGAATCCCACGAACCAAAGGATTCACGGGGATTTCACAAGAAAGCAAATGTGCCTATCGTAATGATAGCCAACAAACTACAAGTTAGCATGAGAGATCAGGAACCCTTTAGAGCAAGGTACCTTCCTACCTGAGGTGAGCCATTCTTCCTTATGATTTTGATGTAAAGACTCTCTTGATGTCTCTGAATTCTTCGCTCAATATAATAAGTATACTAAAAATATTTCTAAACACACAAACAATATGTTAAGTTATATTAGTATCAATCATAAAATAGTAGATTTTAAAAGAAAACATGGTTAATTTATAATAATAAAATAGTAGATTTTAAAAGAAAACATGGTTAATTTATAATAGAATCAATCATAAAATATAGTAAATTAAAAAAACAAAAACATTAGATATAAATTGGAAAACAATATTATCAAAATCAATAGCTACAACTATAAATACAATACAATTTTCTTATAGTGTAAGACTCAAGAGTCCTAATAAAAAATTATATAACACAAAATTCAATTCAATTTAGAAATGATTTTTTTTTTCTCAATCAAACTTATAACAATAATATACAACTCTCAAGATTGATGTATAATTGAGGGAACACCTTTTTAAAATAGTTAGTTTTTAATGATTTTTTAAAACACACTGTGATAGACTTAAATTTTACATACAAATTTTAATATATATATATATATATATATATATATATATATATATATATATATATATATATATAATTTTAATATTAAATTATAAAAAATTAATATATTATTTTAAATAGTAAATCATGTAATTTTTCAATTTAAATCCATTTCATTAAAGCTCTAAATTTTATATAAGTATTTAATTCCACATTTAAAGAAATATGTCTTCAACTTGAAGACAAGATAATGACCAAATTACAGAAGTAGTACACAATAATCACTGTCGATGGACAACGAATGTATGCAACAAAGCCACGTGTTTTGATATCACTATCAATCTTTGGACAAATGTCCATTGCATATTAAGGAAAAAAAAATGTTTTGGAGAATGCTTTCAAGTTAATAAATTCCCACCCCTCAAAGACCATGGGATATCTTATATTGCTAGGTAGTTTTGGTCTTCAAAAGAAGGGAGCAAAGGCACACATCCTAGAAAGAAGGTTGATTTCTTTAATATTCTCGTGTTTGAAAAAATAATATTCAATATTTTTTATAATTAAAAAAATATAAATCATAAAATTATAAAATTAAATGAGATATATTTTTTTAATAATTTAAAAGAAAAAATATAAATCACAAAATTAAATGTTATGAGAAATTTAAATATTTATAAAAAATTAAAAAAACATTATTAACCAGTATTGTATGGAGGTAGTAAAAAGATTATTAATATATGAAAACAATCATATATAAAATTGATAATTTTAATTCTAATAAAGATTTGGGATAATTTTATTTTTAATTCTAAATAAATTTTCTTAAAAATATGAAGGTTTTAAGAAAATAAAAATGTTCAAAAGTAGTAAGGTTAAATGTTTTAAGAAATGATGATTTGGAAATATTTGTCTAAAATCTTATAAAAAATTATTAGATTCCTAATTTATTTTTATATTCAAAAATAAATTTTGAACAATAAAAAATAGTGATTCATATAAATTTATATTAAAAATAAAAAATAATTTAATAGAATAACTAAAATCAACAATTGTTTGATTTCGACTTTGTGGAGGTCCTCCAATGATCCAAATCTCAAGTCCTATGGTCACTATCTCCCTATCTTATTTTCCTTCCATGGTGTGATTAGTTATGGAAATTGTGCAACTTGTCTTTTCAATCATTATTTCACAATTTGTCTTCAAGCATATAGATCAGATTTGGAAACACAGTTTTGCACGGAACTCTGGGTTACAATACAAAATTCCAAAGTTATGCCTTGACCCAAACCCTATCATACAGAATTCAGTGAATTTGGACAACAAAATCACTATTTGTTATTGTTTAAATTGTATTGTTTAAATAGAATTGTACGATACTTTCCCCTGAACTTATTTCAATTGCATTGAACCTCTAACTCGGATGGAACAAAACCCACTAACTTTGATCCATGCCCCTTAAATGCCCACTACCTTATTTTCCTTCCATGGTGTGATTAGCTATGGAAATTGTGCAACTTGTCTTTTCAATCATTATTTCACAATTTGTCTTCAAGCATATAGATCAGAATTGGAAACACAGTTTTGCACGGAACTCTGGGTTACAATACAAAATTCCAAAGTTGGGCCTTGAGCCAAACCCTATCACCATACAGAATTGCCTATCCTGTTTTTAGCTTTGAAACTTTGCAAAACATCGAAAGAAAAATGTAGAAAATTAAGGGGATTGGAACAATCAAAGACCTTGACTACCATGAATTAACCTCAGGGCATTAATTGTAATGTTTACTAAGTCTAAAACAGTGAGTCAAAATGGGTGCTTGACTAGTGTGCTATGGCCGTGGATCTCACGTTGATGGGATACCAGACACCATTACATTTGTAGGTCTCCAATTTACTTATTCAATGTAAGTCTTTTTCAGACCTTAAATAATCATTTACATTTTGTGGAAAACCAAATATCATTTCGTGGGCATTCAAACTTTGATTACACCACTTGCGCAAAACTTTAATTCCTCTTATGTTAAACTATGATTCCATCCGTTGTGGAAAACCTTTAAAACTATGCTTCGACTACACAAAAGGATCCATCAGCTGCACTCCTTCTATGACGACTGTGGAAAACCACATCATAAAATCCAATATATTCAAATTAACAAAAAACATTCAATTAGAATCAATCTGGAATATTAATTTATTATTTATAATCATAGTTAAACTTTAAAGTTTAATATATTAATTTGAATGTTAAATTGTTTAACTTAAGAGTGTAGGCTTTCACACTTAGTTATCATGTTGTTTAAAATCCAATGCTTGGAGTGAACACTCCACTCATCATCAGGGGCAAGTAAAGTTGTAGTAATGATCTAAAACCCAAAATACTAGTTCTGATTTGTTGGCAATACCTTTGTCATTTGGCCTCACAACCTTTTCTCTCTAAACCCTTTTCTTGACCATCTTAACAACATTTTCCCCCACATCCAATTTACAATGGAAACCCAAACTAATAATTCTCTTCCCTTTCTCGATGTTCTTTTCTCGCGCCAGCCTCATGGAACCCTTACCCACCAAGTCTATAGGAAAGAAAAACTTACACTGATAGATACCTTCATGCCCATTCTCATATTCCCCTTACCCAAAAAACGACCGTTCTAAAAATGCTAGTAACTCGAGCCATTCAAATATGAACTCCCTAACTCTTTGAGAAAGAAAAATCCCACCTTACTAAGGCCCTTGTGGCCAATGGATATTCTATTACTCAAATCAATAAAGCTACTTTCTCTACCCTTCATACTAAACCCCAAAACCCCCCTCCCTTATCCCCACCTCTTGCTCTCATTGCTCTCCCCTACATCCAAGGCATCACCGGTCATATTTCTAAGATTTTGGCTAAAAAGGATATCAAAACTCTTTTTAAAC
>ML803480.1:214099-228124 GCA_009831015.1 Picea engelmannii | reverse complement strand
ATCAACTTCCCGGGGTCGTAACTTTTGCATACGATCTCCGTTTTAGGCGTGTGATATCTCGTTGGAAAGGTATCATCGAGGAGATTCATTTTGGGGGCTCAATTATGCCTTCGGCTATCATTGAGAACCTCTATCTCGAAAAAAACTTTATTTAGGCCCTCAAAATGGCCCCGGAAGTGAAAACCTGCTAAAAATAGTAAATTGCCAAAATGGCCATAAAACTGTTTTGAGCCATTTGGAAAAGGTGGGTGGCCCCCGATATCCACCTGGATCAATTGGTTACGCCAACGACGCTAGTCATTGGACACAAAATCTCACTTCTAACGCTTGGGCTCTCTACACCCCCTCACGTGAAATGCTCCATTTGAGTGACATATGTTTGGGTTCAACAACCAACAACCAAGCCGAATACACTGCTATCATTGGCCTCCTGGACGATGCCCAACATCATCGTATTCTTCACCTTAGCATCTTCTTCGACTCTCAACTAGCCGTCCTCTAGCTCAACAATGTGTACCACGTACGCGATCCTTGCCTTTTTCGCAAATACCTGCAGGTTAGACTTTTAACTCAACATTTTGATTCCGTTACATTTACACATATTCCAAGGCAATTGAATCAAATTACAGATAACCTAGCTAATATTGTGTTAGGCTGACATATATCACATCAAGCTACCTTTACACATACATAAACATATCAACAACTTGTCACAGCATATATGTATTAGAAATCATCAATACATTAACAAAACACATGTAAACACCACATAGATCTCAAAATGTATACTCATGTATATATCGAATGGTCTATAGTGCCATCCAAATGTTTACATAAAAAAATACAAGTATCCTCAGGCCAGTGAAGCACCTCGGTACAAAATGGGCTCACCAGCCTATATACAAAAATACATCAATACATAGAGCACCACTCAAGGTGCCTTTAGAGCACCACTGCCTACCCCTCCCTCAGGCAGTGGTTTCCCACCCCCTACTGGTCCCTCCTACCCTGGAGGTAGTCGTCTGGTCATTGTAGCACCATCTACTTCTACCCGTCGTACCACGGCCCGCCATGGCGGCGGAATCCCCACACACTGCTCCAGGATGCCCTCATCCTGGATGCGAGACCACATGCCCTCAGGCACACCCTGTAACATCGCCTCCAGGTGATGACGTATGTCCTCAAAATATACTCCGGCATCTGCCAGAGGAGCATGTGATGGCCCAACACCAGGGTCATCAAACCGACGTCTCCTCGCTACTCTCTCTTGATTAGTTGGTCTCGCCGCGACATCCTAATGCCAATGTCTCTCTCCAACCCACATTCCCTCCCGCGGTGGTCTCTTCGGCTCCTGACGAGCTGACGCTCTCCGCAACTCCACCTCGCCCCCGCGAGGTGCCACATCTACACATACAAACAAGCAACAAATAGGATCAACATATCGTCATCTACATCACGACAATCCCTAGGCCTCTTTTCATCCTGAGCCTATGGGACGCCATTTTTCATACCCTGACCAGGTATGCATGCACATATTCAAAATTATCAAATACATGCTCATATGTTTGATTCTCTTTAGATATTGTTCACATCGGGTATTTGGTTTTCATGTGTGTAGGTACTTGGTCATAATACATCACCACAACCCCTTCAGGTATATACTCAGCACTGGCATGTAGTCATTCCCTCTGAATCTCACTTACATTTCTAGTCACACCCTCTGACATTTGCCTCTAGGATCACCATTTCCATATCTGCAGTACCAACACCTCCATTTGCATCTTCGGTACTGTCACCCGATAGCACTCTTACCCACATGTGTTGTCCCATTCATAGCACCCTTTTGCGCTTTTGACACTCATGTTGTTTTTTCAAAAACCTTTAGGGATGGGAGTCTCGATAGTCTTACATCATATCACAAATCAGCCACGTACTCCTTCTCCTCATTTTCCTAGCTTTCCCAACAGACTCCTAGATTATCTCTTCATGGTTCTATTGTTGGACTGCACCTCCGCAGTATCATGAACCCTCCATTTCATCCACAATCAGTTTGCCCATCTGCAAATTTCCCTTCATTTCACCTACCTCATACAGAAACCCACCCATGGGGCCCCCACCCTCCACCAGTTCTCTGAGAAAATTGTGCCTTACCCAGGCCAACCATCTCACATTGGGGCACCCATTTCTGTATTTGTACACTTATCCCAAATTATTCTTTATTTATTGTACAAACGCCTTTGTTTCCAACAGTTAAATTACCTTTTTGTCGTCACCTTTGGTGACCTTTTCCCCTTTTTGGAAAAACGCAACCCATGTCACCCTTAGTTGAGGCACTACTTATCATCTACCCTTGATGACATCGTCCATATCTTCAGAGTACCCCACATACAACTTAGCTCTGCCCTCTGATTTTATTCACTTTGTCCTACCTCTGACACAACTTATCCCCTGTCTTGTTGTCCCCTTGACACTCGACCTTGTTAAATGGTTGCGGCCACTTTTATCTCACATATACTCCAACCAAGGGCAGTCTTGAGTCTTCCTACATCTTGAATTCGTCCATGTACCTCCTCCACTTCCTAACCTCACCTAGTAGATTTCACGAAGCCATTTGCTTCTGGGAGTCGCGTCCCCCTTTTTGTCGACATCAACACAGTTTTCCATAAGGGTGACAATATCTTGATTCTCATTACCCATCCAATGAGATATCTCGAAAGGCACAGGGATAACCACAAATTTCTCCCTGCTATCATTGACCCCCATAACATTCGACGTCAACACTTTCTCATGTTACAATGGGTCTTACTTTGCGACTATTGCAGTTAGTTCTTGTACTTGCCAAAGACCTCTGAACTTGGCTAGCCTATCAATGCCTATAGAATCCGTGATACTTCTTACAGATGTCACTACCTACTATTCAGAGTATGTTCCTCTACAAAATTGTCGTGTGCCTTTATTTTGACCACCCCCGAGGGCGCTGCAGTTGTCTACATTAACACTTCATTCCTCTTTTTGAGTTACATGACACGAGCATGGGGCATGCCTGCCTCGTTTGTACACTGTTTATTTTTTACACACCTCATGGAAGGTTGGGTTCTACCAGTGCCTTTTTCCTCTGATGGATAGCTCTGGACAATCCCACTATTTCTCTCTCTTACAACAACATTCTCAGTAGAAGAAACATTGATGTATTTCGGCTATACGTATTCTCCTAACCTCATCCATCAGGAGGCATCTGTTATCAATGAAATTTCATCCGCAAATGGTTGCAAGAATTCAACATCGTCAAACAGTTATGAGGACATCCATGGACATGAATTAACACAAAATCATTCACAAAGGGTCAAAAACTATACAAAATAGTAAAACATTGAAGGGCACTATGAAGACACTAGGCACGCGCACATGCACGAAACATAAATGCAAGATTCACGCACATGCGCACGATGCGCGACTGTTGTCGCAAAAAGACGCACACCTGAGAAACATCGCATTTATGAGAGTGTTCGACCTCCCACCCACTTCTATTTAAGCTTCCATGTTGATTTGACACTGAAATCTGGACTGGATTTGATTGGATAGCTGGTCAAAGACCTAGAAATGCCCTAATTAGCCTCTTTACACACTACAAACTAGTTGAACAATAGCTCAAAGGAATGCTATAAAAAGGCCATGGATACACTTCATTTTTCAAGGAATTTTATAGCAAAGTTATGCTGCCATTATTCTCTTGACGACTCTTCTATCCTTTCCAAGAGTATACTTGCATCATTGCTTTGGGCAATCCATCTCACCCCTTGAGTGGATTAGCAAAGAATTCTTTCTCCATTTTCATTTTCTTTTTCAAAGTTGTAAGAAGAGATTATTTGTGGGGGTCCAAGAGCCCTCCCTTGGAGGAAGAAGGGACTCATAGTCCCCTTGCTTCTCGGTGTTTTCTTTCACTAATATCAGCCTTATCATCGGTGACATGGGTCTCATTGTTTTGTTTGTCCTTATGTCCCCATGTTTATAAATTTAGTTGTTGTTTTATTTCTTAGTTGTTATTTTATATTTCTTTTTCTAACCCTTTTCCTTGCAGCTGTCCTGCTCAACAAACCCAGCTAAGCTTGCAAGCACCTCTATTTTTCTCACTAAGGTGACGAAAGAGGCGCAACAACAAGGAAACTTCTTCACTAATAAAATGGCTCACCGGGAGCCAAAATAAACAAAAGTTCCCCATCTAATGAGGGAACTTGATACAGGGGAGATGATTTCTTCACAAGGGAGGAGGAATGATCAAGGGGGATATCATTTGCCACCCACCTCTTCCACTGACTCAACAATTTTATATCCTATTGGCAACTTTTCTACGATTTTTTGGGCCCCAAACTTCCAGGGCCATTTTGATGCCCTAAATGGTGTTTTTGGAAATTCAGGGGGCTAGGGTTTTCCATGGAATTCTATAGCCCCAACCAAAAGTTGTAATCTTTGGATAGTTCTTTCCAATGAGCTATCATTTTCCCCAAATGGAGATTGTATGCAAAAATTGCACCCTCAAGAAGTTAACGTATCAACTAACCACCTTGGGGCCTGCAATACCTTTGGCGTTACATCTTCTAGAGTTGGAGTTTTGATGTTTAGGGATTTTTCCTCTTTTTTTTAGGATTCAAGATAAAAGGCCATTTTTTGCCTCTTTGTAATCATATTTTTGTGAATGAGTGTCGTTGCATCTCTTTCTCTTCAGAGATAAGCTACCACCATTCTAGTGAATTTGTATTCTACAATATTTTGTTATTTTATTCATTAATAGAAGTTGGGTTTCACTGTATTTTGTGTTATCTACTATATTTTTGTTTTCATCTCATTTTGTTCTTAATATAATCTAGATCACTTCCACATCTCTCGTATCATTCAAGAAGCACTAGAAATTGAAAACACCACAATAATTTTAATCGGAAAAATGAGTATAAATTGACTCAGTCCTAGAAACCCATGATCCATCATCTTGCTCATTAGGCCCTTTCATCTTCTATTAATCTCTTTCTTTCCTCTATCCATGTCCTCTTAAGGTTATTATCGTGCTTACTTGTAAGTTTCACAACTTTAATTCAATATAATTATCCTATTTTTTATTATCATTTTATTTTCCCTTTAGATTTAAAGGTCAGCTAAATTTGATTCTTTATCATAAAATATTGTATATTTCTCTTTTAATTTCTTCCTCCTCTATTTCTTTATTCCCAAAAGTTTTTAATTCATTAAATATCATTTGTCTTAATTCTCTCATTTGGATTTAAAAGGTTAATTTATCTTGATTTTAATTTGTATCAAAATTTATTTTTAATATTTATCTCATAAATTTCTTATCATATTTCAACTAAAAAATTATGTTCCTTATTTTATATTTCCCCCAATATCAATAGATATATTATCACCAAACCTGTTGGATTACTGAGAGGGGGGGTGAATCAGTAATAGAGAAATTCAATCCTTTTCAACACATAATGCAAGTATTATATCAATGAAGCATTATCATCCAATAGTTGCAAAGTAAATAAACAATGAACAAATGAGAAATCATACACATACACAATACACCACTATTTTACGTGGAAACCCAAAGCGGGATAAAACCACATAATGTTTTTTCGTATATGTCTTTAAGAGTTACATTCATTGGAAGCACCAACTTCCTTTGTTTTCCAGTTGCAACTGGAAGGAGGCTCCAACCCTCTAGTTTCTTAGGTTACAACCTGAAGGAGGCTCCAACTCCCCAATTCTCTGGCTACAACCAGAGGGAGGATACAACCCCCTATGTTCTCTGGCTACAACCGGAAGGTGGATACAACCACCTATCCTTGCCCCATCCAACCGCCCTGACATATAAGTACCAAATGTAGACAACATATCACTGTCAACCACTGCCACTGTCAACCTATACCAATAACCTGTAACAACCTGTATCAATCAACCTTGCATCAACTTGTAGCTCAACCTGTACCATCAACAAGTGCATCAACCGTGCACCAAGGATGTACCAATCATGCATCAACTGCACATCAACTATGAATCATCAAGATGTACCAACATCATCAACTATACACCTCATGTATGTGTCAACTCATCAACTACTTGTCTCAACCATGTACCCAACATGTACCTCAACCATATACCAAAGGCATACACCAATATAACCATCAAAAGTTATCTAAGGATTCATCACTCTATCCATAAACCAAATACCATAAACCCTTACATCAAACCATGTTCCACAACCTCACTATTATGTAGCCTCAAGCTAAACCAACAACTTCAACAACACATCACAACCAAAAGACCAATACCCATATGCCAAATACCAACAACAAAATACCAACTGTATCCCTCAACAAATCTGATATATGCAGCAATACTGAACATCCAATGTGACCATCTCAAGAGCTAAATCCTATCTCACAAAACATACCTCAAATAAGATGTGCCATATCTCTCATAAATAGACCCCAACCATGTTGCTACTATGATTTTTCTACCGCACTTTTTCTGCCATGATTTTTCTGCTGCACTTTTTCTACCGCGATTTTTTTTGCCGCAGTTTTTCTTTCGCGATTTTTCTGTCACACTTTTTCTGCCGCGATTTTTCTGCCGTACTTTTTTTGCAACAATTTTTCTGCCGCGATTTTTCTGTCACACTTTTTCTGCCGTGATTTTTTTGTCACACTTTTTCTGCCGCACTTTTCTTGCCGCACTTTTCTCTATCAATAATACCTGCCCAAATAACCTTTCACAAAATAGATATTCAATGATATTCAATAGGTTCAAGTGTATTCGAATGAGATAGCCTTGCCTCTTATTTATACTTTCATGTAGCATCTTCAAGGGGTTATCTTTTAACCATCTCAACCCACTTTCCTTATTTTAGGGTTAACCCGCTTATAACTGCTTGTCCACTTAACTGCACCACTTTCCATAATTAGTAAGTTCTCCATTAACTTTATTATTTAAATAATTTCTTTTGCATCATCTTTGAATTATAGTACACTCATCACTTCACTTTATTATTTAAATAATTTATTCTTTGCAAACACTTTGACTACTTTGACCTTTTGGGGCTTCTAAATGACTCATGAGGGTTCTCCAACTTCACTTGGCCATAAATATCCAACCGTGAGGGGTTATGTGATGTTACACATACCACCGGAAATGGCATGACATGTACTATCCATCTAGAATAGTCTTACCTGCAAATATACCAAAACTCATACCATTATCCATCAAACAAACTTGAGTCCATTACCCAAACCTTTGTGCTACCATACTTTCTTCAAGGGTTGACATCAATGACAACCAACCCAATTAATCAACAAAACCACCAACCTTTGATTTAAATTATTTTCCTTATCTCATAATTATATTAATTTTATTTTACAATGGTTGTCCATTAATTTAATCCTTTTTCCAATGGTTATCCATAAAAAATTCCTTTATATCTTATTGCCAACACTTTTTTTTATGATTACTACACCTTTATTTGTCCCTAATGATGGGTGGAGTTTCCACTCGAAATGTTGGATGTTTCTTAAACTTACACACATTTTTTTTCCATTTAGTTAAACAACATTGTTTAACCTATAAAATTTATAGATTGAATGACAAAATACTCATCATTTATCCCTTATAAGCAATTTGTTTTTTTGTTCCAACACACACACACACATAAGGAGAAGGAAGGATTCAACAATGGAAAGGATGAATACCATGGTAACTCTAACAATCCTTGTCTCATCCCATCTACTAGTTTATGTGGTCACTAGAATATGTTTGTGCAGATGTTTGATATACATAAGGTTGTTCATCTATCATGGTCATTGGTGGGAAATGTCAAATCTGAAATCAGCACTAAAATCAATGCCACATCAACCCATAAGATTGAATATGAGGCAAACAAGTCAAATCCAATACCTCCAAGAGGCTCAACTAATAATGATACTCATGAGACAATTCTAAAGGGTTAGAATAATGATGAATAAGTCAAACAAGGGATGGAAAAGACTATATTGATTGAATGTGAGATTGAAGCTTATATGTTAGAAGATAAAAGAGCGAAGGAAGGAGCTGAGAGTAAAGAGGATGTAGTATCTAAATAAATAAGGTGAAAGTTGAGGATTAGAATTGTCCAAATAAGTCTACTCAAGAGATTAACACCATCTTTGCTAATAGATCCATAAAGGTTCAATGTGTAAAACATATCTAGGGAATGATGAGGATCAAATTCGATCGTAGTCATGTCTCTCAAATGGCTATGGAATACACAAAAAGGGCCCTTATAGGAGGGTTCCATGCAAACAAATATATGGATAAAGGATTGTGATGATGGATGGAATACCAATGGGGTAGAGAGAATGAATATTTACATATTATGACAATGTGTCCCAAGGGTTTCTACACTTTCATTTATAAAAGTGTTGAGGATAACTTGAATGTTATGAAAAATGAACCATGGTTCTAGGGTGCTTTAAAGATGATAATTTATCAATCGACTCCATCTTTTTATTCATTGCGAGAGAAAGTCTCCCAAATTTTGATATGGTTCAAGCTTCCATATCTACCTATAGAATTATAAAGTGAAGAATTTTTTTTGTCTTATTGGAGACAAACTTAGCATATACCTAAAAATGGATATGCCCTTCCTAAATCCCCCCCAAAAAATTATTTCCGAGATAATTGATGAGATGGATTTGAATTAAGGTCTTTTAGAGGGAGTGACTTTGGTAGTTGGGGATGAAAAAAATATGGAATTGATTGGACAATCATAATGTTCCTCTCAAATTTCATTATTGTAGACCCTATGAGCATCTAAACATCTCCTACCAAGAGTAAATATTGGGGAAACAAATGGAGATATCCATATGGGGAATGCTCCTTCTGATTATGGTTAGACCTTGCTAGGAAAAAAACATCCCATGAGAAAAAATGTAAGAGGAAAATTGTAGAAGAGGAAGACTCCCATGGTTCCACTAATTTGAAGGAAGCTCAAGAGGTTAGTGTGGTAAATGTTGAATTGTAATATAGAATTGGAAAGTTATTTAAAAATATTAACGAATCACTTATAGAGTTGGGAGGTCTTAAATTTGTTTCATCGAATGTTCCCATGATTGAGGAACAATTGTTAAATAATATTTAGACATTAAAAGTTCCTTGTATGTCTCCACTCTTAGACATTATAGAATAATGAAGTATTCCCTTGCTTCTCTGAGAGATAGAAGTCCAGTGAGAGCATCTAATGAGAATAAGGATTTGATCTCTTTAGGATTTCGAAGGAGATCCTTAACCATATCTTCTTTGAAAGGGATATCAAAGGGATCTCCAATCTCTCTTAAGAGGGGGATGGAATCTCTTTTCCCATCATATAGAAAACCAAATATAGGCAAGAAATCAAATATCTCAGAGGAAAAATAACATGAAGACTTAGACCTTTAGGTTATAATAAGACAACTCAATATTACTAGGGAACTTAAAGAATAAAAATACCAAAAGAAGGGGAAATAATGAATCACATATCTTACAACATAAGAGGGTTGGATGTGTTAACACTCGGAAATTCGTTTGGGTTGTCTCAAAGAAATCCCAAGGTAACTATTTCAACCAACTTTAGATTGTATTCTGACCTATACAATCAGAGAGGGCTCTCTCAAATGTCTAATGACTGGTAATAACTCAAAGGATTCATCAATAAGCACACATAGGTCATATTCTGATATAAGATAGTTTTTTTTTTTTTTGTTTTAAACAAATGGTAGGACAAGCAAGAGTTAAGGTACCATTGGGCAATGGGGTCGAATTCTGAAATACTATGAAGATTAACACAACTATGTATTCCTGAGGGAACAAAGGCAATATAAGCACACATTTTCAACAAATAAACAATATTCAGATGATGGCAAGATAGAAATAAGAAAATCCCATTACAGACGAGAGCATCTAATAAGGATGAATTCTCAGTTGTAACTTTAGAAGAAATAACATGAAGGTTGACTACAATGAACAAAGAACCTAACAAAGGGTGAATTATGGACCTAAAATCATTAAAACATGACACCTACATTAACTATATGAATTGAGCATCTATCAAGGATCAATTTCGATCATTTACTCTTAGCGATGCTTAGAAGAAAGAACAAAAGTGAAATGAATGTGAACAAGGGAAAAACACACTGAAAGGGGACACCGTGATGAATCTCTGCTATAAAAAACACTCTCTGCTTGTATTAAAATTCATGAGAAAATACATAGTTTTCAACTACAAAGGAAGGCCTCTATCCAACCAATCGAACCCCTTGTACTTACAAAATGCTTGCTTAAATAACAAAACAATCACAAAATGTCCCTAGTTTGCTGGAAAGAAAATCAATTCAAATAAATTGAAATAAAAGTGGTTGCAATAGGTGTCCCGAGTTGTTGAGGACGCTGGATTCTGGAAATAAAGTGTTGTCAAATGTTGATTGATCTTTTGAGTCTTGACTACCACCTAATATTCCAAATATGGTATCTTCCCTCTTGTGGGGTTCATTCAGATTTGGGAATGATATTAATTGATCTCTTGCCATCTGTTGATTGTTGCCTGACATATTGGGACTGCTCCCTATAACTTGAATCAGTTCTTCCACTTGTGTGTCTACAACACTTGCGTAGTGAAGTTTCACTACACAAGTGTTGTGTATGACTATTTAATAGTCAAAGCAACAATTGTTCCCAAAAATGTTTGTTGATTTCCTTTGACTAATTATCAATTGATACCTACTGTCTTGCTCTCTAGCTAACCAAGATCTTTTGATTTGATATGTTGGCCTCTAAATCTGCTTCTAAACCTTTGTTGCTAATTACAAAGATGCTAGACTTTCCATCTCATTTTTTGTTGACTCTTCTTGTGCCTTGAAATTAGGATCTGATTATCATTTGCGTTCTCTAGATACTCGAGTATTACCCCAAAATTCTCAACACAATATCTTAACAAATTATTGAAATATGGATATTCTGGATAAAATCATTTAGCTTCGAGATTTTGTTTGATATGGATCTTGAGCTAACTAACATTAGCAATGCAATGACTATCTCCAACATCACTATTTTTACTTATGGGAAATTTGAGAAAACTTGTATCCTTCATGCTCTGGATTTATGGCACCAGTTCTTGAGGGATAAAAACACTGCCAACTTCTCCTTGATTGAAAAATTTAACGAACACTACATAAGGATTAAAGATAAACATGTGAAGGTCTAGAAAATTATCTTTTTCATGCCCTTAATGCAGGCCCAACCATCACTTTGGAAACTGAGATATTGTCCACAACCTTAGAATAGAACTCTTGGACTTGAGATACCAGTGATCATGTTGTTTTCGAGCAAAAATGGTTCATTTGATTTTTACCTTATTCTCTCAAAAAATGTTCCACCTGCAGGAGTCAATGAAGATGAATTTTTTATCTTTGTTCCCTATTCCACAACTCCATTGAATCTTGCCCTTAACTGAAATTTACCTATAGGTAAATCCTGTAGTCTCCCTATGTAGCATGATTTTGGGGACTTGTGACTTCAAAACCAGACTAAAAAGAGCAATATTTTAATGAAACAACATGAAGGTGAACTTGGCCCTGTAAACAAGTAGCATAGTTTTTATTATTGGTAGCTTGAAAACACATATTGTCAACTCTCACTTGAGACAACCTTGTACAACCAAAGGCACCTTCATTGGTAGTGGAATATGATATGTATGAAGGTGAGCTTCTCTTGACATTTTCATTTCCAATATCACACTTTACCACTGTTAAATAACATTTTCTAGATCAAGCATAAAACGAGAAACAAACTCCCATTACTTAGATATATGAGCCTTAAACAATGTTGGAGGAAGCGTTTAGACATGCTGTTGTAAGAAATTCCATTACAATACTAATATTTCTCTTCCCCTCCATAATCCGAGTCACAATCAAAGATATACAATTTTGGGCATCACAGATTGCAAGCAACATTGCCTCAGGAATCCACTATGTTTTTCATCTACAATCATGGAGGATGGTTCAGGCACTTGTCGTATGAAGACTGAGAATTTCACAAGTGCCTGTCAATCAACGACCATTCCAAGTGCTTGTTATGTAAATGTATGTGGTTAAGTTCCTCCTCTAACACTTCCACCCTCTACAATTATGTTTGTGAGATTTACCAAAGAATATGCCATTCAAATTGTAGCAGCAGTTTTAGGACCTATCATTGCCTTGATTACTATCCAGATATGCCTCTGGTTTATTTTCAATATAAAAATCTGAGGTTTAGATTTGGGTAGCTACCATCCCAATACACACTTCTGGAATATGCCTCTGGTGCCCATAGAGATGGTATCGCTCACACACACAATGTTGAAACAAAAACCCACCATGCCTGCATCTGTAACGCCTTCCTTGACCGCCTCCACCGGCTTGGAACAAATGAATATTGCATGTATTCTCCTCATACCATCATGGGAGAAATCCCTTGCTGGTGATGACACCTAGTGCATTTGGTTTCGAACATGTGCTCAACGCCTCATTTTTTAAAATTCATTTTGTGGGATATATCCTATAGTGTCAGCATGAAAATAGGTAAAGGTGTTTATATGCACGAGCTCTCCTACTAATATTTGACACATAATGCAAAGAAAGGCTCCCTTATGGGCTTCTCTTCCATGTAGCTTGGTGCTTGTGCGCTAGTCTTTAGGTGCTAAATGTTGAATTATGTTCATAATATATCCCTTGGTGTTGGGCTCGAATTCGGAGATTAGCCTGTGGGCCCAATAATTTTACTAGAATAAACATAAGCCCTGTAATAAGCCTCGGGGCATAAGATTGATTATAAAAGTCACAATTTGGATAATAAAACCATTTTTTTTTCCCAGAATTACAAAAACCTTCCCAAATCCATATTGTTATTCAATGCCGAAAATAAAACAAGAAATACCATGCATATCTTGAAACAATTGTAGCGACATCTGATTTCTTCATCAAATCCAGTGGAGTCACTAGTACCTTCTTCAAGATTTAAAACCTTCAGACAATGGAGTCTCCATTGATACTCTGACATCTAGATACAACTGATAATGGAGTCACCAGGTGGATGGTTTACAACCTCTTTTTGTCTGATTGTTGTCAACCATCAACAATTAGATCTAAACTTTGTCATTTATCCTAGGGAAAATGCAACTTTTGCTCCCCGAAAATGGTGTGAAAATGTTATCACTGAGTAAATTGTTGGGTTGAAGAAACAATATACAAAGGTAACCTACAAACCAACTTTAAGACTGGAAACTAGCCTTTCCAATCTAAAAAGGTCACTCTCTAAGACTTGATCTTTGATAGAAAGATTGCTTTTGAATTGATGGCTAGATTTAGATGTTTAAGACAGTTTTTTCAAGGTTTGTTGGCAAGGAGATATAGTATCTCTAGGGATATGGAGTCATCCCCTGAAAACAAAAGAAAACAATGCCTGGTGGGTAGAACTCCTCATAGGAACAAAGGATAAACAAGGTGATGAAATTCAGTTTTTGATTTTGATTATGTAAGGTGAAAGAAGAACATATACACATAACAAAATCAGAGCATCATAAAGGATGAATTCTGACCTTAGTTAAGAACATAAACATAATTTAAATCAATTAAGTCTAGAGCATCATTAGATGAATTCTAAACCTTTAATTATCCAATTTAAATAGAAGAAAAGTGAAGATGAAAGTAAGTACACAAGGAATACATACAAAGAAGAGTACAATCTTCAGATCACTACTATTAGAATCTTTTTCATAAGGAGTTCAAGACTTCTGCATTTGTATTTCTATTAGATTCAAAAAATTACATTGAAGATCAAAATGTCTATACTTCTGCTAACTCGCCCCTCTTTACTTCAAAATAATCAACATATATAGAAAACTAAGGCTACACTTAGCTACTAGGGGTCGAACTACTACATCCTAGAGTCATGGATCAGGTTGCTTTCAAAGAGAACAACAACCTCTACAAG
>ML803480.1:202097-213999 GCA_009831015.1 Picea engelmannii | reverse complement strand
TTGTATCAAAATTTATTTTTAATATTTATCTCATAAATTTCTTATCATATTTCAACTAAAAAATTATGTTCCTTATTTTATATTTCCCCCAATATCAATAGATATATTATCACCAAACCTGTTGGATTACTGAGAGGGGGGGTGAATCAGTAATAGAGAAATTCAATCCTTTTCAACACATAATGCAAGTATTATATCAATGAAGCATTATCATCCAATAGTTGCAAAGTAAATAAACAATGAACAAATGAGAAATCATACACATACACAATACACCACTATTTTACGTGGAAACCCAAAGCGGGATAAAACCACATAATGTTTTTTCGTATATGTCTTTAAGAGTTACATTCATTGGAAGCACCAACTTCCTTTGTTTTCCAGTTGCAACTGGAAGGAGGCTCCAACCCTCTAGTTTCTTAGGTTACAACCTGAAGGAGGCTCCAACTCCCCAATTCTCTGGCTACAACCAGAGGGAGGATACAACCCCCTATGTTCTCTGGCTACAACCGGAAGGTGGATACAACCACCTATCCTTGCCCCATCCAACCGCCCTGACATATAAGTACCAAATGTAGACAACATATCACTGTCAACCACTGCCACTGTCAACCTATACCAATAACCTGTAACAACCTGTATCAATCAACCTTGCATCAACTTGTAGCTCAACCTGTACCATCAACAAGTGCATCAACCGTGCACCAAGGATGTACCAATCATGCATCAACTGCACATCAACTATGAATCATCAAGATGTACCAACATCATCAACTATACACCTCATGTATGTGTCAACTCATCAACTACTTGTCTCAACCATGTACCCAACATGTACCTCAACCATATACCAAAGGCATACACCAATATAACCATCAAAAGTTATCTAAGGATTCATCACTCTATCCATAAACCAAATACCATAAACCCTTACATCAAACCATGTTCCACAACCTCACTATTATGTAGCCTCAAGCTAAACCAACAACTTCAACAACACATCACAACCAAAAGACCAATACCCATATGCCAAATACCAACAACAAAATACCAACTGTATCCCTCAACAAATCTGATATATGCAGCAATACTGAACATCCAATGTGACCATCTCAAGAGCTAAATCCTATCTCACAAAACATACCTCAAATAAGATGTGCCATATCTCTCATAAATAGACCCCAACCATGTTGCTACTATGATTTTTCTACCGCACTTTTTCTGCCATGATTTTTCTGCTGCACTTTTTCTACCGCGATTTTTTTTGCCGCAGTTTTTCTTTCGCGATTTTTCTGTCACACTTTTTCTGCCGCGATTTTTCTGCCGTACTTTTTTTGCAACAATTTTTCTGCCGCGATTTTTCTGTCACACTTTTTCTGCCGTGATTTTTTTGTCACACTTTTTCTGCCGCACTTTTCTTGCCGCACTTTTCTCTATCAATAATACCTGCCCAAATAACCTTTCACAAAATAGATATTCAATGATATTCAATAGGTTCAAGTGTATTCGAATGAGATAGCCTTGCCTCTTATTTATACTTTCATGTAGCATCTTCAAGGGGTTATCTTTTAACCATCTCAACCCACTTTCCTTATTTTAGGGTTAACCCGCTTATAACTGCTTGTCCACTTAACTGCACCACTTTCCATAATTAGTAAGTTCTCCATTAACTTTATTATTTAAATAATTTCTTTTGCATCATCTTTGAATTATAGTACACTCATCACTTCACTTTATTATTTAAATAATTTATTCTTTGCAAACACTTTGACTACTTTGACCTTTTGGGGCTTCTAAATGACTCATGAGGGTTCTCCAACTTCACTTGGCCATAAATATCCAACCGTGAGGGGTTATGTGATGTTACACATACCACCGGAAATGGCATGACATGTACTATCCATCTAGAATAGTCTTACCTGCAAATATACCAAAACTCATACCATTATCCATCAAACAAACTTGAGTCCATTACCCAAACCTTTGTGCTACCATACTTTCTTCAAGGGTTGACATCAATGACAACCAACCCAATTAATCAACAAAACCACCAACCTTTGATTTAAATTATTTTCCTTATCTCATAATTATATTAATTTTATTTTACAATGGTTGTCCATTAATTTAATCCTTTTTCCAATGGTTATCCATAAAAAATTCCTTTATATCTTATTGCCAACACTTTTTTTTATGATTACTACACCTTTATTTGTCCCTAATGATGGGTGGAGTTTCCACTCGAAATGTTGGATGTTTCTTAAACTTACACACATTTTTTTTCCATTTAGTTAAACAACATTGTTTAACCTATAAAATTTATAGATTGAATGACAAAATACTCATCATTTATCCCTTATAAGCAATTTGTTTTTTTGTTCCAACACACACACACACATAAGGAGAAGGAAGGATTCAACAATGGAAAGGATGAATACCATGGTAACTCTAACAATCCTTGTCTCATCCCATCTACTAGTTTATGTGGTCACTAGAATATGTTTGTGCAGATGTTTGATATACATAAGGTTGTTCATCTATCATGGTCATTGGTGGGAAATGTCAAATCTGAAATCAGCACTAAAATCAATGCCACATCAACCCATAAGATTGAATATGAGGCAAACAAGTCAAATCCAATACCTCCAAGAGGCTCAACTAATAATGATACTCATGAGACAATTCTAAAGGGTTAGAATAATGATGAATAAGTCAAACAAGGGATGGAAAAGACTATATTGATTGAATGTGAGATTGAAGCTTATATGTTAGAAGATAAAAGAGCGAAGGAAGGAGCTGAGAGTAAAGAGGATGTAGTATCTAAATAAATAAGGTGAAAGTTGAGGATTAGAATTGTCCAAATAAGTCTACTCAAGAGATTAACACCATCTTTGCTAATAGATCCATAAAGGTTCAATGTGTAAAACATATCTAGGGAATGATGAGGATCAAATTCGATCGTAGTCATGTCTCTCAAATGGCTATGGAATACACAAAAAGGGCCCTTATAGGAGGGTTCCATGCAAACAAATATATGGATAAAGGATTGTGATGATGGATGGAATACCAATGGGGTAGAGAGAATGAATATTTACATATTATGACAATGTGTCCCAAGGGTTTCTACACTTTCATTTATAAAAGTGTTGAGGATAACTTGAATGTTATGAAAAATGAACCATGGTTCTAGGGTGCTTTAAAGATGATAATTTATCAATCGACTCCATCTTTTTATTCATTGCGAGAGAAAGTCTCCCAAATTTTGATATGGTTCAAGCTTCCATATCTACCTATAGAATTATAAAGTGAAGAATTTTTTTTGTCTTATTGGAGACAAACTTAGCATATACCTAAAAATGGATATGCCCTTCCTAAATCCCCCCCAAAAAATTATTTCCGAGATAATTGATGAGATGGATTTGAATTAAGGTCTTTTAGAGGGAGTGACTTTGGTAGTTGGGGATGAAAAAAATATGGAATTGATTGGACAATCATAATGTTCCTCTCAAATTTCATTATTGTAGACCCTATGAGCATCTAAACATCTCCTACCAAGAGTAAATATTGGGGAAACAAATGGAGATATCCATATGGGGAATGCTCCTTCTGATTATGGTTAGACCTTGCTAGGAAAAAAACATCCCATGAGAAAAAATGTAAGAGGAAAATTGTAGAAGAGGAAGACTCCCATGGTTCCACTAATTTGAAGGAAGCTCAAGAGGTTAGTGTGGTAAATGTTGAATTGTAATATAGAATTGGAAAGTTATTTAAAAATATTAACGAATCACTTATAGAGTTGGGAGGTCTTAAATTTGTTTCATCGAATGTTCCCATGATTGAGGAACAATTGTTAAATAATATTTAGACATTAAAAGTTCCTTGTATGTCTCCACTCTTAGACATTATAGAATAATGAAGTATTCCCTTGCTTCTCTGAGAGATAGAAGTCCAGTGAGAGCATCTAATGAGAATAAGGATTTGATCTCTTTAGGATTTCGAAGGAGATCCTTAACCATATCTTCTTTGAAAGGGATATCAAAGGGATCTCCAATCTCTCTTAAGAGGGGGATGGAATCTCTTTTCCCATCATATAGAAAACCAAATATAGGCAAGAAATCAAATATCTCAGAGGAAAAATAACATGAAGACTTAGACCTTTAGGTTATAATAAGACAACTCAATATTACTAGGGAACTTAAAGAATAAAAATACCAAAAGAAGGGGAAATAATGAATCACATATCTTACAACATAAGAGGGTTGGATGTGTTAACACTCGGAAATTCGTTTGGGTTGTCTCAAAGAAATCCCAAGGTAACTATTTCAACCAACTTTAGATTGTATTCTGACCTATACAATCAGAGAGGGCTCTCTCAAATGTCTAATGACTGGTAATAACTCAAAGGATTCATCAATAAGCACACATAGGTCATATTCTGATATAAGATAGTTTTTTTTTTTTTTGTTTTAAACAAATGGTAGGACAAGCAAGAGTTAAGGTACCATTGGGCAATGGGGTCGAATTCTGAAATACTATGAAGATTAACACAACTATGTATTCCTGAGGGAACAAAGGCAATATAAGCACACATTTTCAACAAATAAACAATATTCAGATGATGGCAAGATAGAAATAAGAAAATCCCATTACAGACGAGAGCATCTAATAAGGATGAATTCTCAGTTGTAACTTTAGAAGAAATAACATGAAGGTTGACTACAATGAACAAAGAACCTAACAAAGGGTGAATTATGGACCTAAAATCATTAAAACATGACACCTACATTAACTATATGAATTGAGCATCTATCAAGGATCAATTTCGATCATTTACTCTTAGCGATGCTTAGAAGAAAGAACAAAAGTGAAATGAATGTGAACAAGGGAAAAACACACTGAAAGGGGACACCGTGATGAATCTCTGCTATAAAAAACACTCTCTGCTTGTATTAAAATTCATGAGAAAATACATAGTTTTCAACTACAAAGGAAGGCCTCTATCCAACCAATCGAACCCCTTGTACTTACAAAATGCTTGCTTAAATAACAAAACAATCACAAAATGTCCCTAGTTTGCTGGAAAGAAAATCAATTCAAATAAATTGAAATAAAAGTGGTTGCAATAGGTGTCCCGAGTTGTTGAGGACGCTGGATTCTGGAAATAAAGTGTTGTCAAATGTTGATTGATCTTTTGAGTCTTGACTACCACCTAATATTCCAAATATGGTATCTTCCCTCTTGTGGGGTTCATTCAGATTTGGGAATGATATTAATTGATCTCTTGCCATCTGTTGATTGTTGCCTGACATATTGGGACTGCTCCCTATAACTTGAATCAGTTCTTCCACTTGTGTGTCTACAACACTTGCGTAGTGAAGTTTCACTACACAAGTGTTGTGTATGACTATTTAATAGTCAAAGCAACAATTGTTCCCAAAAATGTTTGTTGATTTCCTTTGACTAATTATCAATTGATACCTACTGTCTTGCTCTCTAGCTAACCAAGATCTTTTGATTTGATATGTTGGCCTCTAAATCTGCTTCTAAACCTTTGTTGCTAATTACAAAGATGCTAGACTTTCCATCTCATTTTTTGTTGACTCTTCTTGTGCCTTGAAATTAGGATCTGATTATCATTTGCGTTCTCTAGATACTCGAGTATTACCCCAAAATTCTCAACACAATATCTTAACAAATTATTGAAATATGGATATTCTGGATAAAATCATTTAGCTTCGAGATTTTGTTTGATATGGATCTTGAGCTAACTAACATTAGCAATGCAATGACTATCTCCAACATCACTATTTTTACTTATGGGAAATTTGAGAAAACTTGTATCCTTCATGCTCTGGATTTATGGCACCAGTTCTTGAGGGATAAAAACACTGCCAACTTCTCCTTGATTGAAAAATTTAACGAACACTACATAAGGATTAAAGATAAACATGTGAAGGTCTAGAAAATTATCTTTTTCATGCCCTTAATGCAGGCCCAACCATCACTTTGGAAACTGAGATATTGTCCACAACCTTAGAATAGAACTCTTGGACTTGAGATACCAGTGATCATGTTGTTTTCGAGCAAAAATGGTTCATTTGATTTTTACCTTATTCTCTCAAAAAATGTTCCACCTGCAGGAGTCAATGAAGATGAATTTTTTATCTTTGTTCCCTATTCCACAACTCCATTGAATCTTGCCCTTAACTGAAATTTACCTATAGGTAAATCCTGTAGTCTCCCTATGTAGCATGATTTTGGGGACTTGTGACTTCAAAACCAGACTAAAAAGAGCAATATTTTAATGAAACAACATGAAGGTGAACTTGGCCCTGTAAACAAGTAGCATAGTTTTTATTATTGGTAGCTTGAAAACACATATTGTCAACTCTCACTTGAGACAACCTTGTACAACCAAAGGCACCTTCATTGGTAGTGGAATATGATATGTATGAAGGTGAGCTTCTCTTGACATTTTCATTTCCAATATCACACTTTACCACTGTTAAATAACATTTTCTAGATCAAGCATAAAACGAGAAACAAACTCCCATTACTTAGATATATGAGCCTTAAACAATGTTGGAGGAAGCGTTTAGACATGCTGTTGTAAGAAATTCCATTACAATACTAATATTTCTCTTCCCCTCCATAATCCGAGTCACAATCAAAGATATACAATTTTGGGCATCACAGATTGCAAGCAACATTGCCTCAGGAATCCACTATGTTTTTCATCTACAATCATGGAGGATGGTTCAGGCACTTGTCGTATGAAGACTGAGAATTTCACAAGTGCCTGTCAATCAACGACCATTCCAAGTGCTTGTTATGTAAATGTATGTGGTTAAGTTCCTCCTCTAACACTTCCACCCTCTACAATTATGTTTGTGAGATTTACCAAAGAATATGCCATTCAAATTGTAGCAGCAGTTTTAGGACCTATCATTGCCTTGATTACTATCCAGATATGCCTCTGGTTTATTTTCAATATAAAAATCTGAGGTTTAGATTTGGGTAGCTACCATCCCAATACACACTTCTGGAATATGCCTCTGGTGCCCATAGAGATGGTATCGCTCACACACACAATGTTGAAACAAAAACCCACCATGCCTGCATCTGTAACGCCTTCCTTGACCGCCTCCACCGGCTTGGAACAAATGAATATTGCATGTATTCTCCTCATACCATCATGGGAGAAATCCCTTGCTGGTGATGACACCTAGTGCATTTGGTTTCGAACATGTGCTCAACGCCTCATTTTTTAAAATTCATTTTGTGGGATATATCCTATAGTGTCAGCATGAAAATAGGTAAAGGTGTTTATATGCACGAGCTCTCCTACTAATATTTGACACATAATGCAAAGAAAGGCTCCCTTATGGGCTTCTCTTCCATGTAGCTTGGTGCTTGTGCGCTAGTCTTTAGGTGCTAAATGTTGAATTATGTTCATAATATATCCCTTGGTGTTGGGCTCGAATTCGGAGATTAGCCTGTGGGCCCAATAATTTTACTAGAATAAACATAAGCCCTGTAATAAGCCTCGGGGCATAAGATTGATTATAAAAGTCACAATTTGGATAATAAAACCATTTTTTTTTCCCAGAATTACAAAAACCTTCCCAAATCCATATTGTTATTCAATGCCGAAAATAAAACAAGAAATACCATGCATATCTTGAAACAATTGTAGCGACATCTGATTTCTTCATCAAATCCAGTGGAGTCACTAGTACCTTCTTCAAGATTTAAAACCTTCAGACAATGGAGTCTCCATTGATACTCTGACATCTAGATACAACTGATAATGGAGTCACCAGGTGGATGGTTTACAACCTCTTTTTGTCTGATTGTTGTCAACCATCAACAATTAGATCTAAACTTTGTCATTTATCCTAGGGAAAATGCAACTTTTGCTCCCCGAAAATGGTGTGAAAATGTTATCACTGAGTAAATTGTTGGGTTGAAGAAACAATATACAAAGGTAACCTACAAACCAACTTTAAGACTGGAAACTAGCCTTTCCAATCTAAAAAGGTCACTCTCTAAGACTTGATCTTTGATAGAAAGATTGCTTTTGAATTGATGGCTAGATTTAGATGTTTAAGACAGTTTTTTCAAGGTTTGTTGGCAAGGAGATATAGTATCTCTAGGGATATGGAGTCATCCCCTGAAAACAAAAGAAAACAATGCCTGGTGGGTAGAACTCCTCATAGGAACAAAGGATAAACAAGGTGATGAAATTCAGTTTTTGATTTTGATTATGTAAGGTGAAAGAAGAACATATACACATAACAAAATCAGAGCATCATAAAGGATGAATTCTGACCTTAGTTAAGAACATAAACATAATTTAAATCAATTAAGTCTAGAGCATCATTAGATGAATTCTAAACCTTTAATTATCCAATTTAAATAGAAGAAAAGTGAAGATGAAAGTAAGTACACAAGGAATACATACAAAGAAGAGTACAATCTTCAGATCACTACTATTAGAATCTTTTTCATAAGGAGTTCAAGACTTCTGCATTTGTATTTCTATTAGATTCAAAAAATTACATTGAAGATCAAAATGTCTATACTTCTGCTAACTCGCCCCTCTTTACTTCAAAATAATCAACATATATAGAAAACTAAGGCTACACTTAGCTACTAGGGGTCGAACTACTACATCCTAGAGTCATGGATCAGGTTGCTTTCAAAGAGAACAACAACCTCTACAAGATCTACTAAAATTAGAAAATCCGATTTGCCAATTATCACATAACCAAAATATCATTTACAATCATAGATCCTTGAGCAAAATTAGACCATGTGGTTGTGATGAGTCATTAGGTCCATCTAGGGGGTACTTCGAGTCATCATGTGCACTACTAGACGACTCTGTCACCCTTTCATAGTGAATTTTGGTTACTGATGTGTAAGTGTTGGATACAACATTTTCATAGAGACTTTGCGTAGAGAATCTTCATGCTAAGGTTGCTCGTGTGAATCCAAGTTCCTCCTTTCTGATTAGGTGAGCTTACAACATTTGCATAGCGAATATTCGCTATGCAAGTGTTGTGTATGACTATTTTTTGATTAAAACCTTGGTGAAACAAACCCTCATCAAAATCAAATGTATATTTACCACAACTTTGATGATGTATACAAAACTCGGATATGGTTCCATACCCAAAAAGGACAAAAATAGGGCTTCCTCACTCATATTTATGCAACTTCAGCAAAGAGATTCAGCCTGTCCTTGGCTTCTTCATCCAATTTCACTTGTAATCTTAAAGCCCTGTTTGTTTTTCTTAATGACAGGTTCGGTCTCTTTAAATTTCCCATCTTCCTCAATAAAGCTGCATTCTTCTTCAACTTTGACTAAGCATTAGAAATGACTGCACATGCATTGTCTATGGCTGGTCTGCATTCCTTGTAATGATTCATGATCCCTTCCTCTGATATTATCTTTTCTTCCTTGATCTTGATGATTCTGTCTTGAGCTTCTCTTATCTTCTTATTCAACCATTTTATGTTCTTTTCTCCTTTTGTGGGTGAAGTAAGAGATTTCTGACTTGCTGCTTGTTTGCCCTATATGTCTGGACTACTCTTCCTAGTTGAGGACCTTGTCAGAGGTGATGTGGATTTGGCTACAACTGTAGTCTCAGGACCTTGCCTGATATTTCTTCCCTTTGGAATTTCTTGCATAGGACTTTCTTTACTCTGTGGTATTTGTGCTTCAAAAGTCTTCTCTGTTAGTTTCCTTTTCAATTGCCTATTCTCCAGGTAGAGTTGGGATATAATATGTTGAGCTTTCTTGAGTTGTTGCTGCATATATTTGACATATGAATCTTTCTCCCCTGGTTTCACTTGATCCTCATCAATATACTGGGCTAAATATTGATCCAGATGGATGTCGGTGGCCTCCCACCTATTCTAACCGGTTCATTTTGGTAGTTTGTTTCCTAGTTTTTGGGTCCCTAACTTGCGGGGCCGTTTTGAGGCCCTAAACAACGTTTTTAGGGCTCTCTATAGTCGGAAATGAGCTTTGATAGATAGAAAAAAAACTTGTAGTCCTCGGATAGACTTTTCCAACAGGCTATCGTGCACCTAAAATGTAGATAGTATGCAAAAGTTACAACCCTGGGAAGTTGATGTACTAACTTACCCAAACGGGACCCACATGACTTTTGGCGCTTCATATCCTAGGGTTAGGTTTTTGGATGTCCAGGGTTTTTGACATTATTGTTTATTGTAAAAATTCCTTCTAGCCTTATTGTAATCATCTTCTTGTGAATGAGCGCAACCGTCACATCTCTTCTCAGAGATAAGCCACCACCATTCCAGCAAGCTTGTTTTCCGTTGCATTTTACAGTCTCAACTTATTTCCTTATTGAATAGAAAAACAGTTTTACTGTATCTCTATTATTTCGTGTTAAGAATATTTTAATAATATGTATTCATTTCATTATGTTCATAAAATATGGATCAGTGGTATCAGAGCGGTCTTCTCCTTGTCATCTTAATGCATGTCTCCAATGAGGTAAGGGTACAAAGAATTGGGTCTCGATCTTGTTTCTCTTAAGGAAAAAATCTCTCGCATGCCCAAACAACCTCTCATGGCAGGAGAAAAGAAAGATGATGGGACATGAGCTCCTTTCAAAATGTTTCTTAAGGAATCCCTCACGCAACAGAGGAACAAGATAAAGGATAGTTTCACGCAAATCCTTCGATGACTACCAACAGGCGACACATCTTCCTCAAGTGGAGGAGCCTCCCCCTTCAAGGTACAAATCAACTTCGATATTCCTATATTTGAAGGTTAGATAGATGCAGATGCTGTAAAAAAGTGGTTGAATCTACTAGAAGGGTATTTTTCTGTCCATAACTTTTCAAATAGAGAAAAAATTACTTTGCACTCCTCAAAGTCATTCCCCATGTCAAAGATTGGTGGGAAACTTTCTCTGAGCAAAAGGAAACACAGGAACCCTCATTATTTACAGTTGCAACCACCTAGGAATCCTTCAGGGATGATTTTAAGGAACAATAATACCCTATCGGAAGTTAGGACGACTTGTATACCAAATGGACCACACTGCGACAAGAAAGAGACCAAGCAGTGCCATATTTCACAATTATCTTCCATACCCTGCGCACCAAGATGAGTATCAAAGATTCAGAGTGACNTCAAATGTTATATCAATGTAGAATTATTATCCAATAATGAGCAGTAAGAAATAAACAATCACACACATACACAATACACCATTGTTTTATGTGGAAACCCAAATCGGGAGAAAACCACAGAATGTTTTTTCTTATATGTCTTGAATAATTACATTCATTGGAAGCACAAACTTCCTTTGTTTTCCAACTACAACTGGAAGGAGGATCCAACCCCCTAGTTTCTCAAGCTATAACCTGAGGGAAGCTCCAACTGCCCAATTATCTGGCTACAACCAGAAGGAGGCTACAACCCCCTATGTTCTCCGGCTACAACCGGAAGGTGGACACAACCACATGTCCTTGCCCCATCCTGCCATCCTGAAGTAGAAGTAGAGTGATGGAACCATTGTCACACTATCACTGTGAGATAGACCACTATAAACCTGTACCAATAAATTTGTACCATGCATCAACCTGTACCTCAACCTGTAATCAAATTGTACGATAAACAAGTGCATCAACCATGCACCAACCTGTACCAAACAACTTGTAATCAACCTGTACCATAAACAAGTGCATCAACCATGCACCAGCCTGTACCAAACAAACTGTAATCAACCTGTACCATAAACAAGTGCATCCAACCATGTACCAAGTATGTACCAATCATGTGTCAAATACTCATCAATATGTACCAACATCATCAACTATACACCTCATGTATGTGCCAACTCATCAACTACTTGTCTCA